>PVIH01004818.1:114885-133875 GCA_004025045.1 Sigmodon hispidus
TTTGACAAAGCTACATATGACAAACTCTGTAAGGAAGTTCCCAACTATAAGCTTATTACTCCAGCTGTGGTCTCTGAGAGACTGAAGATTCGAGGGTCTTTGGCTAGGGCAGCCCTTCAGGAGCTGCTTAGTAAAGGACTTATCAAGCTGGTTTCAAAACACAGAGCCCAAGTAATTTACACCAGAAACACAAAGGGTGAAGATGGCCCGGCTGCTGAAGATGCATGAGTAGGCTCAATCAGCTGTACATTTGGAAAAATAAAACTTTTATTAAATCAAAAAAAAAATAATAATAATTTATTCAGGCATCACTTACTGAAAATACAACCAAACCTAGAAGCAAAAAAGACTCAAGTAATACAAACCCCCCCCAAAAAAAAAAACCGCTAAAGCTGAAGTTTACTCATACTTATTGATCTTTAAAACACTAAAGTCTGAGAAAATTAGCATTTCTGCTACCTAGTACAGATAACATCAGAAGGATACTGAGGCCAGGCATTACACACCCATAATTCTAGCACTGAGGAGGGCAAGACAGAGAATTAAGAGTTCAAGGCTAGCTTGAGCTACATAGGAAGCTATTGTTTTAAAACAAACAAAAGGGGATATGGTGGGGGACACCTTTAATCCCAGCCCTCATCTACAGAGTGAGTTCAAGAACAGCCAGGGCTGTTACAGAGAAACCCTATTAATGACAAAAATCTTTCTATTTTGAGGGCAAAACTTTAACATGAAGTTACTGGAAGAAAAAAAAAAAAAAACAAAACCCTCCTGTTTCCATAACAATAATCTCAGAGACTGTCAGAAATATTTTTCTTTAAATACTTAAGCTTGAGAGAAGTAATATGATGTAGGATGTCTTTCTCTATGCTTTGAATATCATTCTTTAATAAAAAGACTGTTTTGGTCTATGGCAGGCATCTTAGAAGTAGGCGGAGAAATCCAAGATAGATAGGGGAAGAACAGTGAGTCAGAGAGACACAAGATCCAGCTGTCCATGAAGCAAAATGTAACGAAATAGATAACCATGGGTCAGTGGCAGGACAGATTAACAGAAATGGGTTGAATTAAGATGAAAGAGCTAACTAGGAATATGCCTGAGCCATAGGCCAATCAGAATGAAATTAATATAAGCGTTGTATTTCTTTGGGATTTTTTTTTAAACTTTATTTATTTATTTTATTTATTTGCCTTGGTGTTTGCCTGGAACTTGAACTACAGACAGTTGTTAGCTGCCATGTGGGTGCTGGTAATCGAACCCGGGTCCTCTGGAAGAGCAGACAGTGCTCTTAACCACTGAGCCATCTCTCCAGCCCCCTTCTTTGGGATTTTTGGTCAAGATAAGCAGCAGCAGACAGGTCTGAAATGTGGGGCTAATCCAGGCCAGAAACCTTATTACAGTAATATTCTCTACAATAACCAATATCTGTAACACCTAAAAATCTATAAGCACGTTAAATTAATATAACAAGCCTAGAATCTATATGTATATTGCTGTAGGACTACGCTCTTGTACACTGTAAATATTTGTCACTGTAAATATTGGTTTAATAAAAATGCTGACTGGCCACAAGCTAGACAGGAAGTAGAGGTGGGTCAAGCAGACTTGGAGAATATTGGGAAGCAGAAGAGCAGAGTGGCAGATGCCAGCAAGATGCTGGCGTCTATTATTCTGTAGCCCAGGCTGATCTTGAACTTGTAGAAAAGAATCCTGCTGTTTCAGCCTTATAAAATCTAGATTGCTTGCATTCAAATCTGGGATCTGCTAACTGATTGTTACTAGGACTTTTGCATCACCACACCAAGATAACATACATCTTAAATCCAATCTTACCAAACCAAAGCCATATTGTTTCTAATTCCATTTTGTTTAAAACAAAGTATTATTTCAAAATCACCAATCATTCTTAAAAATCTGTATAGCAGCTGCCTTTATATTAAAAAGTAAAGAGGATCTGGATGTGGAGACTCATACCTGTAATCCTAACACTCAGAAAACTGAATGGGGATTTATATACCAGACTAGTCTACACAGTGAGTTCTAGAACAGCCTGGGGTACAAAGCAAGCCCTCATCTCAATATTTAAAAGTGGGTGGGGCCTGAAGAAATGGCTTATAAGTGTTCTGGCTGTTCTCTCCATCCCAAGTTCAATTCCCAGCAACCACATGGTGGCTCACAACCATCTATAATGGGATCTGATGCCCTCTTGTGGCCTACAGGTATACATGCAGGCAGAACACTGAATAATAAATATTTTTTTAAGAATCAAATGAGGAGATTCAGTTCAATGAGTTATTTTAAAACTGGCAAAGAAATGAACTGTGGTTTGAGTCACAGAACCACATCCCATTTCTGTAGCACTGCTAACACTGAAACATTTATATTGTATACTTAGGAGCCAGGCATGGTGGCACACTTTAATCCCAGCACTGGAGAGGCAGAGGCAGCCAGCCTTGTCTACAGAGTAAATTACAGGACAACCAAGACTGTTACACAGAGACACCTTGTCTTGACATAACCTTATTACTTAAGACTGTGGTATCAAAATATTACGTGACTCTAAAAATAACCTTAATAGAAAGTTTGATTTGTACACCCCACTCATCCATCCTCCAAAGTTTATATCACCATATGAAGTAATAGAAAGTAAACTTAACAAAGAATTTTAGAAATGACAGCTACCTCTACATAAAATTAGTATTACTTCATTTGAAATTGCCAATGCAGTTCTTTCTTTAAAATACTTTTGTAATCTATACAATCAACTATGATCATAACCACAGAGTACATATCCCCTCCAAGTCCCTTTATATGTCTCCCAACACATCCCTCTCAATTTTGTGAGTCTTTAAAAATAACGTACTAAATCCAATTTGTTTTTGCATGCATTTGAAATCATCCACTGAAGCATTAAAGACCTACAAGTGGAAACATTATGAAAGGAGAATGATTTTTCACTCCCAGAGAAGCTACCAACTGCCAAAAACTTCTTAAGAAAGGATAGGGCCTGAAAAAGAGCAGATCTATGCCAGAATTTTGGCTGGCTTGATCTTATGCAATTTTCATGCAGGTAATCACAGTTGCTGTTTCCTTTAACTTTTTGTGATACTGAGGAATGAACCCAGAACTTTGTGGCTATTAAACAAGTATTCTACCACTGAACTACATTCCCAAGCCCTTTTTAAGGTATTACTAAGCAGTTCAGGCCAACCTAAAAATTACTCTGTAGCCTAGAGAGATTTGAACCTGTGATCTTACTGTTTCACCCTCCCTGGATAGCTGAAATTACAGACCTGTGCTACCTACCAGGCCCAACTTGGAATAGCTTTTAATATCTCACAAATTACCAGATCCTAACCATTTTAGTTTTTGTTCTTTTTTAACCTAAGCCAAGTTATTTACTGTCCTATGATTCCAGATCCTTATTTTACAAACAAGCAGGTGAGAAAGATAGCTTAAGATATCATCCAATTTTACAAGTATTTATTCATGTATATATGTAGGAATACATATGCCACAGCAAGAGTGCAGGTGTCAGAGTACAACTTTTACAAGCTAGCTTTCTCCTTCCACAATGTGAGTGCTAGAGATTAAGCTAATAGACATCAGGCTTAGTGGTGAGTACTTTTACCTGATGAGCCATTTCCCAGGGCTCTTCTTCTAGTTTTAATCTTCTTCTAGATTTTTAAAGTCAGGCATAGTGGTACATGCCTATAATCACAGTGCTAGGAAAGTAAAAGCAGGAGTTCAAAGCTATCCTGACAATACAATAAAACCTTGTCTCAAAACAAACACTAAAGATTTTTAATATAATAGAATATAATACTATTTCCTGTCATGTAAAAACAAAACTAGATATTCAAGTATATATTCAGACTGGAGATACAGTTCAGTGGTAGAGTATGTAATGCCCTAAGTTCAATTGCTAGTAATGGTGGAGTAGTGAAAACATACATTCAATTTTTTCTTTCCAAAACTTAACTTATCCTTAGGTTTGTCCTTTAATTTGGACCCAAACAAAGTTCAAAACATTGACATACTAATACTTTAATCAAAAACAAAACAAAATTATTGCCTGACTACTGCTATAAAGTGCTCTTATACTAAAAGTGACTTTTATTTTTTAATATGGAAGAGACTATTTTTTTAATCAAAAATGAATTTTTTCAGATGTTTGGTTAAAAAGATATGAAAGTTCTGAAAACCAGGACTTCATTCTATAAGCTAAAATCCATTTGATTCTACTCCCAAATGGTGACTTGGATTAAAAATAAAAATAATAGTCAAGATAAAATTTTTCTTAGTCTGATCACATCCACATCTACATAAGAAAATAATCCAAATATTTAATACATTTTGAGAAAGCCGAGGAGCTTTAAAGTTACTGTTGGGACATTAGACAAATTGGGCTAATACCCATAATCCCGGCATTTAGAAGGTTGAAGCTTCAAATTGGTTTCCAGACTGACCTAGAGTGGATTCAATTTAGCCTGGGTTGTCTCAAATAAATAGATAAAGTAATAATAAAAATAAAATGAAAGTATTTTATACACATTTATAAATGAAACTGTAATAGAAAAATTAAATTCCAGGACCAGTAACAATTGGTACCAAAAAAAAAAAAAAAAAAAAGTCTTTCTATTATCAATTACATCTAAATTGAGTATGATTGACCAGGCATGTTTGTTTAAAAACAAAAAACAAAAGACAAATAAATAGCTGGGTGGTGGTGGCTGCTGCTCATGCCTTTAATCCCAGCACTCAGGAGACAGAGGCAGGCAGATCTTAGAGTTCAAAGTCAGCATGGTCTACAGAGCAGGACAGAGTTCAGGATAGACAGGGCTACAAAGAGAAACCCTATCTCAGAAAAAGGGGAGGGGGGGAAGAACATTTATTTCCATTAGAAAAAATTTAAAGCACAGAGAGGGAAGCATAATCAACTATCTTGCATGGAACAATCATGTGCTGCTAATTGTTGAAGCTGGATGACTGCTACATTCTCTCACCCTCACTAGATATTTAGAAACAAATTCCAGACATTATTCCTTTCACATTTCATATGGCCTTGGGTCATTTAGAAACCAAGTTGTTTATTTACTAGGTCTTGCAATGAAGATCTAAGATTATTTCAGTTTTATTTTCCAATACTGTTTCAATTTGGTTGATCCATTTTCTTGACAAGAAATCAGTAGTAACACTTTCAGCTATAACATAGCTGCAATTCTACTTCCACCATTAACACATGTTCATTTCCTGTTAAGAACAAGAGCTAATAAACTGATATTTACATAGGTGCTTCCTAATATTTGTCATTATTATTGCTATAAATCAAGCAATTAGTAAATTACTAGTCCAAATTAATCTATTTAAGTCTAGAATATAGCTGCACTTTATTTATAAAGTAAAAACTTCCCTATGAGATTAGAGAAAGTCTTGCTTAAATAGCTTTTATATCCCTGGCATTGTGGCACAAATTTGTAATCCTAGTACTCTGGAGGCAAAGGCAAGAGGGACCAACAATTTCAGACCAGTCTGGGCTATACTGTCACAAAAATTTTATAAAAACATTACAACACAACTTTCAAAGTACTTCTATAAGTACTTTGCATGGACTTTACTATTCATTACTGATTCAACAGTGTCAGATCACAGGAGCCACATGGCTTAAACATCTATAGGAATAATAGCAGATACATACTATACCTTCCTAGTCCCAAAGCATTAATTAATCCTTAAATGGAAAGAGACACTTCCATTTTAAGAGTTGGGATAAGGGACTAGGTAGCTGTTGTTTTAATGTTTTTAAGACTGTCTCACTATGCAGCCCAGACTGGTCTTGAACTTGAGGTTCTCCTGCCTCAACCTCTGGAGTAGATGGGACTTACATGCATGTCCTGCCAAATGTGGAAAGCATTTGTTTTATTATTTACTAAACTCTATGCTGCTATAAAGTAAACTGTATCTTAAGGCTCGGGGTCTTATGTAACAACCTGATCTCAGAGATGAAAACACACAAGACAGTTCATTATTGCAGAGACTCCGATGAGACTGAAGTGCAAAAAGGGAAAAAAAGGTTTGATATTTACTTAAAGCAAAAAATTTCCCCAACGGCTGAGGATATACATATATAGCTCAGTGGGAAAGCACTTGCCCGGGGTTCACAATCCCCAGTTCAAAAGGGGGAAAGGGGGTTCCCCAATAATTCCACGTTTACTGCCAGACATTAAATACACAAGTTTGTACTTAAATGACTTTCACCTGATGCCTGGTAGCAACCCCTCTTGACACCAAAGGTTCCTGTCTTTTCCAAACACCTAACTACAATACAAGCTCCACAATCTCCTAATTTCAACTTCTTTGGAAGCTGGCCCTCCCCCTCCCACTCAAATTCAAAGAATTACAAGTAAAGAACGAACTCGACAAACTGGCTTAACCGAGCCAAACTTGGGATCCAAACGACCAAATATGAAAGAAGGAGGTGGGGCATTACCTGCAATTCACACCAGGCGACTTCTACAGTGGTTTCAGTGTCCAGACCTTTGTAGACCGTCTTAAAGGACCCTCTGCCGATTTCGATGTCAAATTTGAGAAAGCGACCGTCATTGGACATTCCCACGGCCTTGGTCTCCAGCTCTTCGATATCATCCTGTTGCTGATTCCGTGGTTCCTCTTGCAGCTCTTTAGCGCTGCCGCCGCCGCCGCTGCCACTTCCACCTCTTGACTGCGGCGGCTCCTCTTTGCTCCCCCCAAGGCTGGGCTGGGACACCGGGCGGTCTTTGCTGGTACTGCTAGGGACGGTCGTGGTGGCCGAGACTACAACGGCTTGTTCCCCAGGGGAGGCAGCTGTTGAGGGCTGCTGAGACACCTGGGAAGCAACGGTGACAGTCAAAGTTTCCTCTCGGTGAGGCTCGGGTGCAGCACTCTGGGGTACCACTGCGGGCACACTAGGTTGGGGGATAGAAAGAGGGAGGCCCGGCAGCTCCAAGGCGGTGGCATTGGAGTCGCAGATGACGCTCCGGCGGAAGAAGCGATGCTCGGTGGGGGTGGTGGTGGCGGCCGCCCCACGGCTGTCCTTGTCCATAGTGTGACGGCGACGCCGGTATTCTTCGGTTCTGCCAATTCCAGAGTCGCCGACCGTGGCCCCCAGTTTCTCGCCCACGGAAGAATCGGAGCTTGAGCCATTCTTGGGTACTGGCACCGGAGGCGAAAGGAAGCCCGGCGTGCCGCTCTGCTTCTCGGCCGCGCCGTCAGACATGGTTGGTCCGCTCGAGTGACGATCGCGGGCTCGGATTCGTGAATGAAAAGGGAAAAGGAGGCCCGGGAGAGCCACCAAGAAGTGCTGGGCAGCGAGCGCTCCTACAGCGGGCTCGGAGCCGCCGGACGACTCCCACTTATTAGCACTGCCAAGACGCCCCGAGGGCGACGCGAGACTCCGAGTCCGGCTGCGGCTGCTGCTGCGGCTCACGGGGCGGGCTCGTGGGCTGGCGAGGCAGGAGCGGAGCCACGGGGGTTAGCGCCGTACAGTCCGCATCCATCCTGCAGCGAGCGCTGGCCGGTAGGGCTGGGGCAGCAGAAGCGCCGCAGTCATGAGGACCAGGGCGCCGGGCTGGCTCCCAGGCGAGCGGATGCGACGAAACCGAAGACGGCTAAGCTCCCGCCGCCGCCGCCCGCCGAGGACGGCGGGATAGGCCCTGAGGGCGGAGGCACGGAGCGCGAGGGAAGAGCCCCGACGTCGGGCGGTGGCAGCCCGGGGCACAGGAGTGGGAGGGGCCGCGTAGGGGAAGGAGGAGGGCCGCGGCCCGGGTTCCCGGCCGGTCAATCGGCCGCCGCCTCGGGCAAGCACGCCGCCCCGGAGAGGGGAGCAGTCTCAGAGGACGCCCATTACCAGATGCCGAGGGCCGAAGCCTCGAAAGCTCGGAGCCTGAGGAGCGGCCCCCCCCGTCCCCGAGGCCTCCCCGCCCGCCCGCCCGCCCCGGGCCTGGCGAACCTCTTCCCCTCTCTGGCCGGCGCCGGCGGCAGAGGAGGGAGGGAACTGTGGGGAGGGGAGGGCCGCTCACCGCGGGGCCCGGGCTCCGCTACTTTTCTGGCCAAGAGGAGAGAAGAGCGAAAGAACTGGGAGGATGGCTATAGGGAGAGAAGAGAGCAGTCACCCCACTAGGCGCCTTCTGTCAGCGAAGAAGGGAGTAAGGAATGGCCGAGCAGAAGAAGCGCGTCCGCCCGGGAAACTCTCCGCTTTAAATGGCGCCCGATGTCTGAAGCCTCCACACAGCCCGCTTGGACCCCGCCCCCCGCTGCCCGGGGCGGCCCCGCCCACAGCGCTCTCGGGGGCTCTCGCGCAGGCGTGCCGAGCTCGAGGTATCATGGGATTGGTAGTTTCAGAGTGGAAACCATGAAAGGGACCGGAGACGAAGGCTCCTACTACTTCCGTGATGCCCTGCGCTTGCTCTAGCCTAGTGCCTCCTGGGAATTGTAGTTTCTTTTTTGAAAACTGCCCCCTTCTGAAAGCCTGATGGGAGCGTCATCGTGGGTCGCTCTGTTCCATCCCAAAGTCAGTGCTCTGCTCCCTACCAAAATCATTATTTAGGAATCAATTGAAAAAAAGAAAAAAAGAGAAAGAAAAAAGAGATGAGGAGAGAACAAGAGGCTTTCTTCATGTTCTGTTTAAATAGCTCATAGAGTTGCTATGCAATGAAAAATGATCTGTTGTTCGCCTTCAATGGAGAGCCTCCTTAGTGTTGAGTGACTAGGGGTGTGGGAGTGGAGAGGAAGGCAAAGCTGGGCAACTATAGCCTGGGGATCGAAGACTCCCGGGAAACTTTGTGAAAAGTACACAAAAGATTACTGTTGATTAGATGGGTTACGGAAGACAGATATATTCCATCCTTCTCCCCTCCACAACAACTTAAGACCACATGCTCGCCTCCAGTTCCAAAAGAAGCACTTTGGCTGCGAAGATGGGCTGCCTACTAAATAAAACCCAAGATCACAGCGAACCCTCCTTGCTTTGCCAGAAACTTAACTGGGGGAGGGGGGGTGTCAGATGACAAGCATAAGAGGAAGTCCGGTTCGAAGATAGTCTACATCTTTGATCTTAGATAACAAACATGAGAGCGCGTAGTTGACTTTTGCTTCTATAGTTGGGTAAATTTTATTTATCTTTTGTTTTGTTTTTCCGTCCATGGGTAGCTTTAGTAAAACATCCCTTTCTTGACTAGACTTGCATATGTGTACATATGTAATTTATACAAACCGGGAAAGCTGTTCCGTACGGTTTACAGTAATGGAATTCTTTTCTTCAAAATATCCTTAGTGCCTCCTGGACCACCTTTGCTACTACCTAAGATTGTAGTTATGATGAGCACCAGGGGGCACCAGACAGAGTAGGAAGACAAATTTATGAGCCAGATGGCAGTTACAAGTCTTAACCCAACCGGTGAGAGCGGGAAGCGCTTAAACGTACGCAACCGCGCCAGAGCGTGGAAACGCTGTAGCCTCAGCCCTGGACTGGAACGAGCTCTGAAGCCCGAATTCTTAGTCCAATACCCCAAGGAGAGGAGCAGTAGTTTGGGAGCAGCTAGAAAATTCGTTAACTCACTGTATCTGGCTAAACTCCGCTTAGAGAAGTCTTGCTATACGATTAATATTAACTTATCAGAAACGTTTAAAAAGAAGTTAGCATTTTCTCTCTCTCTCTCTTTTTTATTTTTTTTTTGTCTTACCGAAAGCTACACTTTAATTTTTAGAATTTGTTTGAAACCAATGCCATAAAGATGGCAGATTGTAAACACTTTAAAATACAACTGCAGTAGGGACAACGAGAACTCTGCTCTTTTTAAAAAATCATTAGTTTGCTATATTAATGGTAAGCCTGTTTTAGTAAATGTAATTAATGGTTTATCTTCAGTCAAATCTGATGTCAACAAGTGAAAAAATGACTGTGAAGAGCATTTTTGTTTTACTTCTTGAGGCTGTTGATTATACTTTTCTCAATTGTTGCTTTTACCAGAGAAGTTTGTTTATAACACAAAGAAACTAATTATACAGTGGTGAATTAGAGGAAGACCAGAAATCACAATCTTTATTTTTTTTTTTGTCTCTATAAAAACAAAGTATTTTTGTATGGGTGGTTATGAAAGAGTTTTATCTATCTTTGTTGCTTATTCCTATTTCTAGACCCTGAAACTTCGGTCATATGGCAATGGGCACAAGTTTCTTAACTATAACCTGTCAACATGTCATTTCAAAAAGTCATTGTAAATAACTTAATAACCATTGACTGTAAAAACCACACTTATCCACATGACAACTTTTCCTACTTAGCTTTACTGTGAAAACAGATATAATTTTGAGTATAATCACTGTGTACTCAGGTTAGACTTAAAGCTTATACTGTAGTATGGCAATTTACTACACTTATTTGCTCTTTTCTCTTTATAATTCTGACCCACCTAAGTAACCTGATAATTTTCTGTTAGCCATGGCTATAATTCCTCACAGTACTTTTCCTTTCTCTGGCATTTCATGATCAAGTTCTCTTTCATCCACACAAAACAATAAGTGACTGGAGTTATCTGAAAGAGCTCAGTATACAGAATACACTAAACGTGGACATTTGACAAACTAGCATTAGGTAGCTAAGAATGCAAATATTTTCTTCCTTCTCACCATCATTTGTATTGCCTCTTATCTAAGCATATGTGGCGATATTTTATGTATCTTCTAAGAAATAAGGCTTATCTGAAGATCAGTGGACAGAGCCAGTCACAGAGATAGCCATAGACGTGAGGCAGTGGTGGCACACACCTTTAATCCCAGCTCTAGGAAGGTTGAGACAGGAAGTGATATGTCTGGGTAGAGACAGGACTAGAAGGCAGGAGGAGGCAGGAGTTCGCCCCTCACGCTCTCACTTCCCTTTCAGCTGAGGGAGGACTCAGAACTTTCAGTGAGGATTTGTGGAGACAGGATCTACCCTACTCCTTTCAGCCTGACGATTCAGTAGTAGTGAAAAGTTTCTCTAGTGGCTTTTTCCTCTGCTTCTCTGACCTTATAAGAATTTACCCCGATATCTGGTTCTGGGTTCTTATTATAAAACCAACTAGGATTCATGCAGCAAGCATATGTTATGTTTACACAATCTCTTGCCATTGATAACTCACCAACAATGAAAGTCAGTGGCAGCTTGAACTTAGACAGTGGCTGGAATAAGCTGGACACACACATCTGCCTGACCTCGCAGGTCATTTCAGTCATAGGGCAGCTTCCTGGATTGTGAGTGAAGACACCATGGAGAGTAGGGCAGCTTCCTGGATTGTGAGTGAAGACACCATGGAGAGTCCCTTTTTTCTTTGTCTCCTTTCCCTCCTTTCTAGTGTTCCTTTGAATTGCCCATGAGTAAGTTTTGTTTTATTTCTGTCACTTGCAACTCTGTTTGGCCTTATTTTAAACTGTGGCTCTCGTTAATTGGTTTATGACAGCTCACTATTTCCAGGTCTGATGTGGATAGCACAGATATCAACTCAATGCAATTTTATTCGGGAAACCTCTCTGACCTCTTTACCTAGAAATAATCTTTTCTTTCCATATATTCATTATACATTTTTTACCACTACATCATAAATCACCTTCTTTTTTTTTTTTACATTTCAATAACCTTATTGAAAGGTATATTCCTTAGTTCAAAACATAATGGTAGTTGGTTAGTTTACTTCTGTCCACTCAAAATCAACATTACTTTAAATGGAAGCATATCAGCCTTTAGGAAAAATTCAAGTTATCCATGAAACATGATTTAAAAGGTTAAGGATATAATACTCTGGTTCTTTGGTTTATTTTTCAATGGTCATTACCCATTACATGTCAAAATGGTCACAGCCACTCTGTGTGGACTCGTGCTGTACAGTGCACTGAGGAGCAGCGTACAGTTTAACAGTGTAGATCAAACATTCAAGGCCAGCACTGAGAATCTGAACACAACCTTGGTGGTTTTATGGAGTGCCTCCTTCCTTCCCTTATGACACAGGAGTTTTGTAAATTATTCTCTTTCTTTTAAAAACAAAATACATTAGAAGCAGTGTCAGTTTTATAAAAACTACCTGTGAGAAAAAATAACAAAAAAAAAAATTCTGCAGTGTTTTATCAAGCCTGAGCTATGGTCAATGCAATAAATAAATTTTCAGAGTGGTAATTCATCAATTCATAGATCACCTTCTAAAGTGTATTGTTTTTATGTTGGTACATGTCTTATAGCCTTCTGTCACTTTGTTCTATAAAATGACGTCTATCATCATCAGTTACATGTGTGTCAAGGTCTACAAAATAAAACCTAGTTGAATCTCACAACTAGGTCTTAGGAAATTAGTGAATTTTAAAATTCACTTTATGAGGAAACCCTGAGGAATAAAAGAATAATAGGCACACTTATTGCTCTTCTAGTAGACCCCACTTTGATTCCTGGCACCCACATGGTGGCCCAAAATGTCTGTAACTCCAGCTCCAGGGCATCTGATGCACTTTTCTGACATCTCTGAGCACCAGGTGGCACACAGACATACTTTCAGGCAAAACACTCATACACATAAAATGAAATAAAATTAAAACTAAAGTGTTGTATAAAACAGGAATCTGAATTCAGGCCCAACTAATCTGCCCTTAGAGGTTGTGCCCTAACCTACTGGGCCCTGGCATCTTCCAGTAAAGCTTTCTGTACATTGCAGGCACTAAAGACCCTCAATTAATTTGTGAATCAATTAATCAATGAAACAAAAAGGCTGTTGAGTGGCTGTTTATAGACCATGTCAATTTCAGAAACTCCTTCTGACACACACATAACATTAAGGTAGCTAAGACTGTAAAGGATTTAGGAATAAAATCAATCTGATTGTTACTAAAACAAAACTCTACTAATACTAACACTGGCAATATTAGAATTAACCAAAATACTGCTTCACAAACCCAAGTAGACTAAACTGAGTTTAACTTCTGTAGAAGAGTAGGTTATACATCTCAAAGGACTAAATCATGGGCTGGGAATGTAGATCAGTGGCAGAATGAGTGCTGCCATGCATCAGGCCTTGTGTTAGACCCCCAGTACAGCAAGAATACACACACAAAATTAAATAAGCAAATAAATTACATAACTCTTTGATTAAACCCTGGTGTTACATGTATTCAGAGAAAAAAAGAGCAGGTGTTGCATACCTTTGGTTAATGTGAAATTTAATAAGCTAATGTGAAACTTAATGGGCTAATGTGAAGTAGAGGATGGTGCCTCATGTACACTGGTATATCCACCCCAGTAGGAATGGGATTTCCCTGTTTTCCATTTTGCAACTACGCTGAATTAACAGATAAAGCCATGAGGCAAAATGAATGAATGACAGCTGAGAAGTATTAGTCAAATTCCACAGGGTTAGTTGTTGTGAATCAGAGGTGTCAAGTCTACTCCCAAGATTCCCTAGAGCAGCTTTCAGTCTTGCAGGAGTATCTAGTTAGGCAGATAAACGAGAGGCGAAGACAAGGAAGAAGGAGGAAGTGGCTGTTCCTGCAGAGGGTGAAATTGGTTCATGGGACCCCTCCACTGTGGCTACTTTTTTGCCGGGGGTTGGGTCAACTCAAGTGCATCTGAAGATCTGCAGATCTCCCTAAGTCTGGATTTCACAGAGGAAAAGGGAGATTGATTACAGGCACCCGCCAGTCTAGTCATCCCACTTAATGCAACCAACACAGGAAATTTCCTTTCTCATTCCAGAAACCACTGGACTCCTACCTCTGTAACGTTTGCACATCTGTTTTGAAAGGGAGCGAACAACCCTGTTTCTCCTCAACAGTAGAAAAAGACAGGCTTGACAAACCTTGAAATTTGTCCTAAGAATCTGAAAGATTACTTAAGAGACATTTCAACAATGTATGTCTTGAGTAAGTTTCCCCAGGAAGAGACCTGAAGTCTGATTGGTTCCTAGGTTTTTGTTCTGTATAGTTTTGTGGGGTTTTTTTTGGGGGGGTTGTTTGTTTGTTTGTGGGTTTTTGGTTTTGTTTTTTTTTAATCTCCCACAGGTTCATACACTATTAACAGCGAAGGTCCAGGGACTCATTTCTTCTTGGACACACCCACAGTACAGCCCTTGTGACCAGTGGTCTTAGTGTGCTGACCTCAAACATGAAGGCCCCAAAAGTGGCACAGCCCCCTATGGGCCCTAAGCTTCAGTTGCTCCACGTCCTCACATAGCTTGTTGTCTAGACCATTGGCTAGAACCTGGCTGTACTTTCCATCCTTCACATCCTTCTATCTGTTCAAGAACCAGTCTGGGATCTTGTATTGTCGTGGCATGATGGTGACTACATATTCCACCTCATCCTCTGTGAGTTCTCCAACCCTCTTGGTGAGGTCAATGTCTGTTTTCCTCAATACTACATGAGCATATCTCTGCCCCACACCCTTAATGGCAGTGATGGCAAAGACTATTTTCTGTTGCCCATCGATGTTAGTGTTGAGTACTCGCAAAATGTGCTAGAACGTCCCAGGGATTCCTGGAGACATGGCGGCAGCACGACCATAGGCCTCCTGTGGAAAAGTGTGTTTGTTTTTTGAGATAAGATCTCTCTATTATGTAGTCTTAGCTATCCTGGAACTGGCTCTATAGACCAGGCTAGCATTGAACTGAGTTCAGTCTTCTACATTTTGGGATTAAAGGTGAGCTACTACCTCGGGAATAAAGAAGGCAGAACTGGCAGTGGGGTTTGTCACCTGCTGAGCTGTTGCAAGAGAAGCATGTGCTAAGCTTCTGGAAGGCAGTGCAAAGTTGCCCTGTATGTACATCCTGGGCTGCTGGGATGCTGGCTGTCACCAGGGATGAGTAAAACCTCTTGACTTCTTTGCTCACTCCTGGAAAGGAACTTACTGACAGCCAGTGCTACAGCTTCAAGAATTCTTCAGGAGAAATTGCTGTTCAGTTACTAGTCACAGTCAAAGCTCCAAATCAAGGAAAAAATTGGTTTCGTTCATGTCAAGGAAGTAATAAAGGGAATCGGGCGAGAGACACCCTCCCACACATCCCATCTAGGAGTAGAGACGTAGGAAAGGATGGATGTATTGTGATCAGCATTTTTGCTGCAGTACTGAGGACAAAGGAAGGGTTAGATGACCCTCAGAAGGGAGGCCAGTTTGGGTAGTTGGTGGTGGAAAATGTTAGTTCTCTTTGCAGAGAGCAGGGAAATTTTTCTTGTGTTACACAGGCACAAATACTACCCATCTTCATTTAATTCTAGAAGGGTTTAAAGTATTTGTAGTCTGCCAAGTCCTAGAAGAAAAGCTGAGAAGATGACTTTCTCATACCTTGGCAAAACAAAAATCCCAAACAATATCATTCCTGTACGCTCCCCACCGGTGAGTCCGTCTATGGTTAACTGCTTCTAATATTTCACATATGTGTGTATGTATATATTATATATTAATATGTTATATATTACATTATTTCACAATAATGTGCATATACATACATACATGCATACATACACACATACACACATATATATCCCTTAGAATATGCTATATAGCAAAGATCTTTTTACTTTGCACCTTTTTCAAAGAGATGGACTCAGTGGTAGAGCATGTATTAGCTTCAATCAGGCCCTAGGTCCAATCCTCAGTACCAACTAATTAATTAAACAAAACAAATGAAATACAGTACAATGAGATATCTGACTTCTGCACCAAGTTTTGGATTCCTGGAGTGGAAGTGCTCAAGACTTGCTCTTATCTCACCCACAGCTAGGGATGACCTTCCAACAGCAGCACCTTGTTGAACACAGACACCAACGAAAGTAGGTACAGGTCTACACTAGTCATCACAGCTGAATATGTGTTTATTCTTATGGACAAGGCATCCAGGAAACAAGTACTGACTTGAACCAAATTGATTTAGTAGTCCTGGATTAGACAGCTAATGGTCTTCTTTGGGAAGCCAGGTCATTTTTTTTTTTTCAAAAATAAAATCATAATAATTTTTCCTCATTGACTTAGATTTTACAGGCATCTGTAACTCTGGAAAGGTTTACAAGAAATAAGACACCATACCTTTATTATCTATATGGTAGCCACCTGTCATATTACTAGATAAAATATTAACTGCCCAGGTCAATTAGAATTTTCAGATTAAAAAAAGAAGAATCTGCCTGCAGTATAAATGTGCTGTACGAAATACTTGGGTTTTTTGAACCAACATCTTATGTGCCCTAGGCTAGCCTTGAACTTACTACATCGTCCAGGCTGGCCTCAAACTTGCAACAATCCTCCTGCCTCAGCCTCCTAAGTATTAGCATTACAATTATATCCTACCATATCTGACTGAGAGAAAGTATTTTAAGAGGTCCTTTATGAGGAATGAGTGTGCTGTTATTCACCTTACTATGATTCAAAGATTTTCTTAATCATCATTACCTTAATCATAATTTGGTTATATACCAAGTCATTGGCAAACAGCAGAAATACTGTCTTGTAATTAGCCTTTTGGGAGAAAGCATGTTTTGAATTGTTGCCTGTAGCCCTGGGAGGCCTGTAAGAAGCAGAAGTAAATTTGGAAAAGATTTCCATGACAGAAGCTGGTTTTTACATATAGCTTGAAGAATCTGAAACTGGCTAAAATGGTTGGTGTGATCAGCTGAAAAGACTATGAAGTCTATACTAACCCTAAAAGGAGAAATCATAAAGGAAGTGATGAATTGAATTGGCACAAAGGTATTACAGTTTATGTCAAGGGGCTGGAGAAATGTCTGAGAGGTTAGGCGCAATGGCTGCTCTTCCAGAGGACCTGGGTTTAATTCCCAGCATCCACCACAGGACAGCTCACAACTGTCTGTATCTCCAGTTTCAGAAGATCTGACATCCTCCCCTGGCTTTTGTAAGCACCAGGCAATCATGTGGCATACAGTCAGGCACAAAAGGATTCTTTGTTTTTGTTTTCCAAGACAGTTTCTCTGAGTAACAGCTCTGGCTGGTCTGGAACTTACTCTGTAGACCAGGCTGGCTTCAAACTCACAGAGATCTGCCTGCTTCTGCCTTCCAAGTATTGGGATTAAAGGCTTGTGCCAGCACAGTCTGGCTAGAAAGATTTTTTTTTTTTTTATTTTAAAGTCCTGTTAAAAAAGGATTAAAAATAAAGCCAGATGACATAAATTTTAAAATATTTTGGCACACAACATAGTTTGCACTCCACCTAAACCAACCTTACTGATGTCTAGGACAAAGCATTTGACTTCAGGACTAATAAAAGGACTGTAAATTAAAATGACAATGGGATGAATATTGCTTTTCATTTGTTGGATAGTTAAATAGTCAGTGTTGGTGACACTGAGAAGAAAAGTGCCCTCTGCCACTATTGGCGGAAAAGCCAAGAGGGACTATCATCTGGTGCGCAAGCTCACAACATGGAATCTTTGAATGAAATCTTTGACACATCAATTTTATTTCTAAGAAGTCAGTTTAAGAAAATACTTCCAGGGACGGGAGAGATGGCTCAGTGGTTAAGAGCATGGACTGTTTTTCTGGAGTACCTGAGTTAGATTCCCAGCATCCACATAGCAGCTAACACTGTAATTCCAAGATCTGACACTCTTACACAGTTATATATGCAGGCAAAACACCAATTCAGATAAAATCAAAATAATTTTTGTTTTTAAAAGAAAGAAAATACTTCCAATGTATCTGAACTGCATACAGGTAACAGTGCAGGTGATGGGTATTTTCCGGTTGTTTTTGGCTCTTCCTTGTACTATCCCCTTAGGGAGCAGCGGACTCAGCTTTGGAAGGGACCTTCTTTCATCTTGCCATCCAGCCAGGAAATGGCCCTTTGGGTCACTGACCTGTGCTTCTACTTAAACATTGACTTTTCTAGTATTGCATTTATTTATTTTGTGAGTGGCCCTGCACTTCTCCAAGCACAAATGCAAGTGTGGGGGTCAGACGACAACAGCTTCACTATGTGGGTCTGGGGGGAGGAGCTGAGGTCATCAGGTTTAGTGACAAATGACTTTACTCTAGAGCTATCTCCCAAACAGTTGTGGATTTGTTTGCTTTGTTTTTGTTTTTTTTTTTTTTTTTCAGAAAAGAGATCACACGATACACGATAGTAGATTGCAACTTGGGCAACTTTAATCATTGGTCAGATTTTACTGACATTAGGTTGAAATCCTGTGTGACTTATACTCTTTAGCCCTTTGAAGCCACACAGAATGCATTTAATCTAGTTTTAGACACCTGAAGAATGTTATGTCCCAACACAAATTTTCTTAACTGTCTTGTGCCCTGGGTTTCTGCATGTTCTCATAGGATGTGATTGATTTCTTTTGTGCTCTTGGAGAATAGTTGTTGCAAGCTTTATCAGTAGCTTCCTAAAAAAAAAAAAATTAAAAAAAAATAACCCTGAGACAAACTAAGATAAAGGGCTGGAGGGAGTCAACAGTTGCTGGGAGAGGAAGAACCAGTTGTTTTGTTTTTGTCTCAGGGTTGAGATTTCAATCCTAAATGTGGTCAGACCTAAACACATGCAAATTAAGGGAAACTATAATTGAACTCAGTATATATATATATATGTATATATATACACATATATATATACACACATATATATATGTCTATATGAAGCCATAAATTCAAGAGAGAGTAGTTGAAAGGACACAGAAGGACTTGAGGAGTAGAAATTATGCAAACATAGTTTGCTCATGTAGAAAGTTCTAAAAAAAATGGCAATTAGCAGAGAACATTACACTGTAGAATAGTGCTTCTTTCTCTTTGCTTTTATTTGTTCAGTAGAGGAAAAGTCTGATACATCTTTGGGAGACAATAAAAAAAAAAGTACACAATTCCAGCACTTAGGAAGTTGAGGAAGGTTGACCTAAGCTTATACTATGTAACCAGACAAAGAGAATAAAGAGCCCCTTGCTATCTTCCCAATACAGTATGCTTCAAGATAGGCAAGCCTGGGGCTGAGGGTGCA
>PVIH01004819.1:0-117593 GCA_004025045.1 Sigmodon hispidus
CCCCACCACCACACCACCACCACCACCACCACACCACCACCCTCCTAGACCAATGGCCATGAAAATGAACCTGGTGGCTCCGGTGCCATCCTGTCTCCTCTCTCTCTTCTCTGGGAAAGATGCTTTGCCCTGAGACCAATCAGAGCTGGTTACTTGGGTCTTTGATTTCAGCCTCTCACCCTGTGCCCTATGCCAGTGCTCTGTAATCAGAGGTCAGTCCATCCCTGGTCACCACAGGAAAGGATACTTAGCCCTGCCTGAGATTCCCTGGAACCTACATGGTGCTCATCCTGGATTTAAGTTCTGTGCCAGCCTAGACAAACCATCCCACCTGGCTGAGCCTCTGTGGACAGGCATAAAGTGACATCTTATTCACAAGGTGGTCCTGATGGAGTGAGGGCAACTGCAGAGTGAGTCCTGTATTCAGAGAGCTCTGCACACAGGGGAGGCCTAGGCATAGGGAGCATCTCAAATATGGGACTGAGTCATCTATAAAATAAGAACAAAGCTGTGTCCCTATAAGAGGACATGAGGGTCAGAGGGTGTCTGTGCCTCACAGGCAGGGAATGGCCAGGCCTGACTTTTCTTTTGGCTCTGGGAAGATTTTTTTTTTTCTTGGCAACAGAACCAAGCAGGATGTTGGGAAGGCTTGAGGGTCAGATGGGTGCTCAGGACCACATCACTGAGCAAGCTAGCATGTTGTCCTGGGTTGTCTATCTCTGAGCCTGTCCAGTTGTGATCATTTATAAAGCCATAGTTATGTGGCCTGTTAGTGGCCCAGTCCCTACTGGTACATGTCAGCAGATGAATAGACCCGCCTGTATATGGGGACTTGATCTGGGAACAAGATGCTGCCCAGGGTGCTGATGGGTGCCAGAGGACAGACCCAGCTTTTTCATCTTCATATAAGAGGTCTCGTGGGAAGTCCTCCTCCACAGAGACCTTGGAATCTGAGGAATGTCTTGGAGGCAGCATGCCCAGCATATCTTGGATGTGCAGGATGGTTGGGGTACTTTCCCAGCAACACAGGCTGCTGGATTCATTTGAGACGTCACCTTCTAGCTCAGGGGTCAGGTCTCAAGTGCCTTGAAACTTTCCCGGGTTCTCAGTCCCTGGCAGATTCTCATCGTCTAGTCTGATTTCACTCCCTCACCCATGCACTAGCTCCCTGGGATTCTGGAGCCAGATCTCTGCTGGGTACCAAGGTGCTGGAAAAACTGCCTGAGACTTCAGGAGGCCAACAAGATGCAGGATTCAGTCTGGGCTCAGGTGCTGCACCACCCTGGACAAACCACTTCACTTACTGAGACTCAGGTGAGTCTCAGGTGTAAAATGGTGTGATGGTGGCATCTCTTTATAGGACAGTTGTGAGGGGAAGGGCACAGGGATGAAGTTCCTGGTGTGATGGGCAAGCTGTTATCATCAGTCTGTAGACGGTACTTTCTGAAGAATAGCTACAGCAGTCTCCCCCTTCTCACAGGACCTTGATTTTTAAAATTACATTAATCTGTTTATGTATGTATGTATGTATGTGTATGTATGTATGTGAGTGTGTGTTCAGGTTGTTAGGTGTGTGTGGTGTCCAATGGATTTAACCACCTTTTTTTTTTTTGTCTGTGTGACTGTTTTTTGAGGCAGGGTCTCAAATCTAATGGCTCAGGCTGGCCAATCTCAGCCTCCCGGGATGACAGATATGTGCCATCACACCTGGCTAGGTATGTGACCAGCACAGGAGACATTCTGTGGCTTCTAAGTTTAGGTCATAAAACTTACTTGCTCAGAGCACAGTCACCATGCTGTGGGGAGCTGAAACAGCTGTGCAGAGGCCACGTGGAGACCTTAGCCCAGAGCTCTCAGCTGGTGGCAAGCCCCAAATCAGCAATCACGTGGACCTTTGGAAAGCCATCCCGGCCAAGGCTGCATGGAACTGAGTGGACTGTGCCCCCTGAGTCGAGCTTGATTGGCAGGTCCGTGGACACAATGAATGATGGTTGCTTCCAAGTCCCGGGTCTCACCTTCGCAGCCGGCGAAGTGGGCTGTGAGAAGCTCTTTTTAACTGCTGGGTTTGGGTGTCCCGCCTCAGCCCTGTGTCACCTCCTCTGTGGTGGGGTTGTCTCTCCTTGTCTCTCCCAAGTGACCACTACAGGATTGTGTCATTGCACTTCCTGATTCTGGTTTCCTCACCTCCTGGCCAGTGTCCTTGGCTAACTCAGCAACTCCTCTGGGTGGTCGTGTGGTGCCTTCACTGGCTAGAATCCTGGCACATAAAAGAGTTGGCTTCTCTTTCACATTACCCTCATTGTCTCCTGAGGAGCCTGGGAAAAGCCTGAGGGACCCTATCCTGTGTTTAACATCCCTTTGACTGACCCATCTGCTCCATTAGGCCCTGCCTTCCCTGTGTCCAATAGTGACCCCCTGTGGATGGAGTGCTAACCATGCTGGCCATGTGGAGGCCCCCTGGACACTGTAGTATGAGGACCTATACTCATGGTTTTATGACAGCTTTATACAAGCTGGAGTCATCTGAGAGAAGGGAGCCTCAGCTGAGAAGATGCCTCCATAAGATGGGTCTGTACAAAAGCCTGTAGAGCATTTTCTTAATTAGTGGTTGATGGGGGAGGGCCCAGCCCATTGTGGGTGGGGCCATCCATGGGCAGAGCTGGTGGTCCTGGATTCTATAAGAAAAGCAGGCTGAGCAAGCCCTGGGGAACAAGCCAATGAGCAGCACCCTCCATGGCCTCCGCATCAGCTCCTGTCTCCAGGTCCCTGCCCTGCCTATGTTCCTGTCCTGACTTCCTTCAGTGATGAACAGTGAGATGGACATGTAAGTTGAATAAACACTTTTTTCCTGGGCTGCTTCAGTCATGGAGTCTTATCACAACAATAATAACTCTAACTAAGGTATGCTGTCTGTGCTTAGGGGACTCTTGAGCCAGTGGGGAGTCAGGGGTTCTGGGTACAGACCTTCATGTGGGAGCAATCAAGCCAAATCAGTGACTCACTGCCATGTCTCTAGGCCAGTGCGACCCATGAGTGGCGGGAGGATCAGTTATGCTGTAAGGGCATGTGAGCTACGGGTGGGTTGGGGCCTCTCAGAAGAGGCTGCACGTGACTGTTGAGAGGCATCAGTCATGTGACCCTGGAGCTTGGCTCTGGAGTGGTGGACATGAAGGCTGGTGTCTAAAACTCTTGCTGTCAAGATTGAATATTTGAGTTCAGTCCCCAGCAGGAAAAGGGGACCAACGTCAGCAAGTTGTCCTCCGACAGTCCCGGGTCCTCTGTGGCATGGGTGCTTCCTCCCACAAAACAAACTAATGCAGTTTAATGTAGTGGGATTATGTTATGTTGCTCCTGTTTCCTGTCACGTAAATATTTGTCCCACCTATGGGTTTAATAAAAGCTGATTGGTCAAAGGCAAACAGGAAGTGTAGGCGAGGCTACCAGGCTAAGAAAACTCGGGAACATCTCAGAGCAGAGACAGATGCCAGACACAGACCCACAGAGAGACGCAGAAGACAGAAGCTGAAATGCTGCTCTGAGAAAAGGTACCGAGCCACATGGCTGAACAAGATGGGTTGAGTTCAGATGAAGGAGTTAGCAAATTATATGCTTGGCCCTAGGTCAATCAGCATAAAAATAATATAAGCCTGTGTGTGGTTATTTGAGGCTAAGTGGGCAGTGGGGCTGAGAGTGGGTCCAAACCTCTGGTCCAGGCCCGGATAGTCCAGGCCAGAAACCATATACAACAATTTAAAAAAGGTTTGAGTGAATCTTCATCGTGGAGAGAACCTCAGGACAATGTAAGAACCTTTAAGAGGAGGTATTCTGAGAAGTTCTTAAGCCTCTGGGGGTGTTTCCTGGGATAATGGACCCTTCTCCCACCAAGCACCTGTCCTGAGGCACCTCCTCACCACAGTCCCAAAGCACCAGGGACAGTTATCACTGATGCTCCCCAGACTGTGAGCCAAACAATTGCTCCTCCCCTTGAAGCTTGCTGGCTCAAGAGTGTGTGACAGTCATAGAAAGCTGGTGCATGCAGACGTTAGGAGCTAGAGGACATGCATAGTGTGAACATCCAGGACAAGTCCCACAGTGAGCATGGATCTAGTGACCGAGGAGCCCTGGTGAGGTCAGAGCACAGGATGTGAGGGTGGCATGGGAGGTGAATGACAGGATGTGAGGGTGGCATGGGAGTTGAATGGGGCTGAGTCACACAGAGCCCACTCAGGCTTCATGAGGGCTGTTTTGGCTCTAAGTGTGTCTAGAAACCACAGAGCATTTGCAGACAACACAGCTGATTAGGCCTCCAGCCTTGGGCTGTACAATAAGATAGAGCGAGAGGCTGTAGAATGGAATAGAGCGAGAACCCAGGAGAAGCCTGCAGGCATCCCTCACAGGTGTCACTGGGCTGAGGCTCCTCCTCCATAGTGGCCCTGCTCTTCTGAGTGTGATTGACTGTTACATTTGTTTTTCTTTCAGAGTTGTCCAGACTTCTGGCCTGCAGGCCACATGCCCTCACAATAGCTATGGATGCAGCCAAACACCAAAACCAAAACTTACATAGAGTGTGAGATTGTCTTGTGATGTTTTGGTAACTCAGTTATACATTTCTCAAGTGTGAATTTTGCGGGTGACAATGTCAATGTTACAGAGTCAAAAGGTTGGACCCACCCGCATCTCCTTCTCTCTTCTCTCTTTTTTCCTCTCTTTTTCTTCTATTTTTTTTTTTTGGAACAGCTCTGGCTGTCCTGGAACTCACTCTATAGACCAGGCTAGCCTTGAACTCACAGAGATCTGCCTGCCTCTGCCTCTAGAGTGCTGGAATTAAAGGTGCCACCAAGGTTGGTTCAGCCATGCATATCTTTTGAGACAGGGTTTTGCAATGCAGTTGAGCTGATGATTTCCTCCCTCAGTCTCCTGAGGGAGGGGTCATAGACTTTTGCCACCGTGCCTGTCAATCTTAACTCACTTCACACTCCCTGTCCCAGTCTACTTTGAAGGACTGACTCCCATGACGTCCCCACAGCCTCAAAGACTGTGAACACTAGACTTGCATTCTCATTCAGATGCTCTGGCTGTGTGAACTCAGCAAGTTGCTTCCATACAGCCTTGGTTTACCCATGTTCATGGAATCACTGTTAGCTCAAGTTGGGGGCCAATGAAGGATGCCTGCCTATGCTCTGCAAGGGGCTGTTTGAATTGAGAAAGGTTCTCCAGACAGTTTCTGCATCTGTGTTTCCAGCAGGCTTGAAGGATAGAGACAGATTCTCAGTGCCATCCTGGTGGTCCCGAAACACTACAGGCATATCACCATCACCCATGAAAGTGCCCTGTCAGACATTAAAGTCACCTGTACATGATGATCAGACTTCACCTATCTCTTTTTCTGACTCCAATGGACCCAGGACAAGAGTGAGGAGTTGCCATGTCCTCACATGTTTGGCTATTCCCTCCTGGTCAGACTTGTGTGTCCCAGCATAGCAGCATGTGACTCTTCACGTGGAGCTGCAGAAGAGGATCTGCTCACCCCAGATAGGGTATCAATAATAGACCAAAGAGATCACTGCATGCAAGTCTAGTTTTGAGGACTGGTGAGTTTATTGGGGTCATTTACAGAAGTGTGGATGAAGGCAGTTGTCACACTGAAAAGCCAGCATGGGTGGAATGTTAGGAGAACAGCTTCCCCGGAGTTGCAGCAGGTGGTAGCAGAGCCTGCCTCCCCAGCCCTTGTTTCTGCTTCTTTAACTCTGCTGGGCAGGGCTTGGGAATCTGATAGAATTGGCCTTTCCTGGGGCTTGTGGGTTTATCTCATGAGTCTCCTCCTTCAGGGAGGGTGCTGTTGTGCAAACCCAGAGTCCAAGGAAATCCTTTTGCCCCTAAGTTGATCCCTGTGAGATATTTGGTAACAGCAATGAAAAAAAAGTTACAAATATAAGGGCTTATTAAGCTCCCTAAAAAACCATATTCTAGGACTCACCAGCCTGGAGAAGGGGCAAGGCTGCGCCTCTATAAAACACTTGCCAGGAGTTCTGTGCCACTGCAGATATATGTTGAAGGAATAAACAAAATTTGAAGCAGGGATGTGGGATATGGGCTTTATTCCTTACAGATCTCTGTCCTCATGGAGAATCCCCACAGGGATGATCCCGGGGAAACGTCTCCACCTCCATGGGCATTAGCTGCTCATTAATACCCAGTGCTGTAAGAGTCATCTGTAATCAGATGCTAACTGAGTTTGCCTTGGGAGTGGGCGGGCCAGGTCATGAAAGAAAGCTGAGCGAACCGATGGTTATGATCGATCGATAACCTATTTATTTCCCACAGTTTCCATTAACCTCTGCGAGCTGATCACGGTTTCAATTTGGAAGGCTGGGGCCTGCTTTGCTGACTGGACGAGTCTGATTGAGAGCCGGCCCCTGACGTGACCCCAAGGGCGAAATCCAATTAAAATGATTTTCACTTGTAGATTAATATTTTTAGCATGTTCTACATCCTGGGATTTATCATCCCTGGCAGTAAGTAATGTCTTGTGACAGGAGCAGGTGGATTGGCGCTGACATCGATAGTAGGAGTAGTGATTTGTTAGCTCGCCAGGACCAGGGACAACTCTGGGGTGGCAGCCAGATTCCTTTCTGGAGGTGCCCTCTCTGGCCCATGTCCCTGTAAAGCCCTTTTCTGGGAGGTGGTTGGGTTTGTCTGTGTCTGAGTAAGCCGTTCTCAGGACCCTGGGTTCCAGGAGGGCCAGTGTGATGTCATGTGTACTCTGTAATCTGCTTCTGGTTTGTTGTGCGCTTCCCTGGAGATGGACCCCACTGTCCTCATCCACACAGTGACAGTGGGGGCTGGTATTCAGATGCAGTGTGGCCTCAACAAGAAGCAGAGACCATTCCAAGCTGGGCCGACGGAGGCTTTGTGTGTTCACTGGTTGGATGAAGAACTTTATTCCAACTTGCCATTCATGTCTTCACTGGGAAGTGGAAGAAATAAAGCAGGAGGGACAGGATCCTACTGGGCCAGCTCAGAGCCCAAGGTGAGCTCCCCCTGCTCTTAACCCCCGTGGTAGTGGCCCTGGGAGAGGATGATGAGACCACAGAGGAGGGACATGGGTTTTCTGGCACATTTCACTCCCCAGGCCAGGTGCTCCAGCCCCTCCCCCCAGTTTTGCCCCCTTCTCCCCATTTTATGAGAGTTCTCTGTACTTCCTCTGTGTCAGTGAACTTGACTAAGCCTAACCTTTCAACCCAAACTGGCCCAAATATTTAGAGTCCAAGGGGTGCCCAAAGCAGGCTGAGTGTTGAAGACTGAGTTTAATTTAGGATCCACAAGTCATTCATGATGGTGCCTTCATCACAGGAGCATCAATGACTGGGCAGAACCCCCACTTCTCTTCCTCCAGAGGGAGCACAGAGCACCTGTGTGTGTGGTGCCTCTGTTGAACCTGTACAGCGTGGCATTGAGAGGTCAGAATGCACCTGCTGGGGCCCAGCACAGCGTCCATGGCCAAGCAAACCAGTCTCAACTGAGACACACTCTGCTCTAGGAGTGTGTGTGTGTGTGTGTGTGTGAGTGAGTATGCACATGCTCTGGACCCCTCAACAATGTCCTCTGGCTCTGTTTGGAGGCCATCATCCAGGCATGGTCCTTTCAAATTGCAGGTCATTTCTCATGGCAGGCTGGGGACAGAGCATTTGCCTGGCATGCACGAGCCCTGAGTTTGAGCCTCAGGATCTCCAACTAAAACTTAAATACAATAATACAAATAAAATTTAGCAGACTGCCCCGCCATGTTCCATGCTACTGTCTTGACCATGGTGCCCTGAGGATATGCCATCACTTCACAGTCGTGCATCATCTTCTGATGTCTTTGCTCTCTGGGGACATGCATGCCCCCTGAGCACATTTTAAGCATCCTGTATTACTCTGGGGGACTGTAGTTCCATGCTGCATGTTAGCCATCTAGAACATGTTTGCCTGGTACGATGGAAACTGTGTGCTCTTTGACCTTGAATCCTCACCTATGGCACCTGTAACAGTATGAATAAGAAATGTTCCTTGGAGTCTTGGTCACTTGAATGCTTGTTCTGCAGTTGGTGGCTCCAGCTGGGGGAGATGTGCATGGTGCGGGCCTGCTGGAGGAAGTATGTCACTGGGGGCTGGGCTTTGGATTAAAAAGCCTTACCTACTTCCTGTTTTCTTGCTTTGCTTCGTGCTTGTGGTTCATGATGTGAGGTTCAGCTTCCTGTTGCTGTATGATGTCTTGTGACTTGTTTTCATGATTCTTGCCCTGACAGACTCTAACTCTGGAATTGTAAACAAAAATAAAACCTTTCTTCTATAAGCTGCCCTGGTCATGATGTTTTAAAAAAGCAACAAAAACTAAAATGGTGCATGTCTGGTCACACTGCAACTGTGCCCATGACCACCTTGGCACCTGTGTCCATGACCACCTTGGTGTCTGTGATTATGAACACCTTGGCATCTGTGCCCATGACTACCTTAGTGTATGTGTTCATGACCACCTTGGCATCTGTGCCCATGACTACCTTAGTGTATATGTTCATGACCACTTTGGCATCTGTGCTCATGACCATCTTGGTATCTGTGCCCATGATCACCTTGGCGTCTGTGCTCATGACACCTTGATTTCACACATAGTGAGAGTTCAGTATTTGTCTTTCTCTGTTGGCCAGATTCTTTTTAGAAGAAGAAATCAGAACAGGCCTCTGTGAGGAGGTGACATTTGGACATAGGCCCGTGCATTAGTTATTTACTCCAGGAAACAGATAACAAAGTAACTGGAATAATGTGTGAAGATTATCTCACAGTGTCTGTGGGTCAGGAGCCCAGGCATGGCCTTGTTGCTCTTTGGCTCTGACTCAGGTCCTCACAATATTACAGTAAGCACTTTCACCAATGGATTCTTCTTCCCAGGCTCCCATTTTAACCACATTAGAGTAAAAAGGTCAGCAGGAACATGGCGGCTCACACCTTTAATCCCAGCACTCAAGAGACAGAGGCAGGTGGATCTTTGTGAGTTTGGCACCAGCCTGGTCTACACAGTGAGTTCTAGGATAGCCAGAGTAACATATGAGACCATGTCTAAGGAAAGGTGGATAGGTCAGTGTCTTTGGTACTGCTTCATTCTCATAGAGGTCAGGGGTCAAAATGAGGCAGAGACTCACTTTTGTCAGCACAAGAATTGGTGCTTGCAGCCTGCCTCTTTCTTCTGGTTGGTCCCCTTCGCCGCCGCTGTGGTGGCATTTGATGAACGGTGTTACTGAGCTGATTTTCCCGGCTTTGAGTGAGTGTGGAGACCAACTGCAAATCCGAACAGCTGAACGTAATTTCTGCCTCCAGCACCTGTGTCTCCAAGGCTGGGGAAAGTGGACAGATTTAGCTTCGGAGATGTGTGCCTACCGATCGGGCTCTGTCCCTCTGCTTTATAGTCGTGAGATCCGAGGTCTGAGATGATCCCTGGAGCCCATACTCCTCCATTGCAACTTATGTGGCATCTATCCATTGAATCAAATCTTTTTCTCAATGTTTTTCTCTCTTAATTATAAAAAAGCATTGTACTTGTTATTTGGAGAGGAAACATTTTGAACAGAATGTGATAGGCTTTTTTCTCTTGTTTTGTTTTTGTTTTTCACTGCATGCAAAACCAACAGTCCAGGTCAGCATGTTGAGTGGCCAGAGGACCACGGGCTGATGCCACTGTGACACTGTGACAGACAATAGCAACAACGGTAACAGTCGCTCTTCCCCGCGGGTGGGTGTGCTGGGGGACAAGGCACTGTACTCAAGGCTGCTGGTAGAATTTGATGGTGGAAGGGCTGTGAGACGTGGCATGTCCCAGGTCAGCTAGCAAGCTCTGAGTCACGATGCTCATTGAGCTGGAGATGCAGCTTGCTGGCAGAATGCTTGTCTATCACACACCACCGTTTTTATCTTCCTTTTTTATGGCTGCGGTAAAATATCCTGACCAAACCAACATAAGGGAGAACAGTCTTATTTTGGCACATTATGGAGGCGAACTTAAGGCAGCGGGATCTTGGAGTGGTTGGTCACATGACATCTATTACCAAGAAGCAGAGATGGATAAATTTGTGTTACTCAGCTCCCTATCAACTTATCCAGGTCAGCGTACCAGCTGGAGGGCAGAGGAAATGGTTCCACCCACTGTGGGTGGGTCTTCATGCCTCCATCAACACAATCAAGAGATGCTCATCTTTCTGGAGCCACTCTAGAGCCTGTCAAATGGAAAACACTAATATCCCACCCAGTTTCACAAAACAAAAGCACAAAATCCCCAAACCCAGAAGGCACTGAGAAGATCCCACACTGATGGTATTTTGGGTTTTGGTAGTGCCCTGTGGGTGTGTGTCAGGCAAGTGTTGTGAAATGTACTTTATTCTCTTAGTATCTAATACTTGGAGCATATTCTGAAGGGTGCACAGCTGAAGTCCATGTGATCCATGCCCCCAGGAAAACACTTAGGCTCTTTCTACATCTTTGCTTTAAAAACCTTGCCACAGGGACCCTTGATCTCAGATGCCTTTCGCACATTAAAGAATTGCAGTGTGCATATAGTGTGCATTTGACTGGAAGGGTTTGTAGAAGGCTAGAAGATGAAAGATTCATCCCATCACTGTGCGGATGCCATGATAACAGGAGCATGAGGCAGCTGGCACATTATTCCTACAGTCAGGAAGCAAGGAGAGATGGGCACTGGGTGTTCAGCTTGCTTTCTCACTTTTATGCAGTCTGAGACCTCAGCTTATGGTGTTCGCCCCCAGCCCCAGTTACAGTCTGTTTTTCTACTTAGTCCTTCAAGCTGAAAAATTTAACCATCACACATAACAGACATTTACAAATCAATCAATCAAACAAACAAACAAAAAGCCAAACCTCTGGGTAAAACTCAGGGTCATATACAGAATAGGTGAGCACTGTAGGGCTGAGATGCCTCCCTCATCAAAACCACACAACCAAGAGCTGGCTGGGCATGGTGGCCACTTTAATGCCGGCAGTTAGGAAACAGAGTCAGTAACCTTGGTAGTTCAGCCCAGCCAGGGCTACATACTGAGACTTTGTCTCAAAAGTCAGCATGTAAATGGTACCATGCATATACATTATTTTTTTCTGTAACAATATAAATGAGAAGTTGCAACATAGAACAGAAAGATCGCCTGAGTTGGTATTTATGTGATTTTTTTTGAGAGAATGATTTATTCATTATTCATAGACACAGCTAAATATGTTTAATATATTTGCATATAATATGTATGAATATATTTGGAGGGTTACAGAGAAAAAAATCTTTCACTTCTATGGGGACCCCAAGTAAATATGATTGTCTGTCACAGTTAGTGTTTATATATTCCTTGCACATAAGCTATCCACAGTATAACAAAGTATTTATATCCTTATTTTATATCCTTTTAAAAGACTTACTTGCATTAGTGTGTGTGTATGTGTGTGGGTGTGTGTATATGTGTGTGTCACATATATGTAGATGCTTAAGGAGGGCAGATGCCCTGGAGCTGGGGTTAGAGGTGGTTCTGAGGTGGACTGATGGGTGTTGGGAACTGAATTGAGGTCCTCTGACAGGGCAGGGCATACTCTAAACCACTAACTGTCCCATTGGCCCCCAAAGGATGTTTCCTTCATTTCTAAATTCAGATCTTTTTGCTTTCTACCTGGAGATCACATTGTTTCTGTTGTCTCTCTCTGTAGATGGTGCCAGGCTCCCCCAGAGCCCACAGCCTGCATTTCTGTCTTGATAGTGATACTCATGTTAGGTTCTACTTCTGTCAGATGTGGTCCTCCTGGGTGCTCTGTGGGGTGTTGGTGCTACCCAAGCAAAGAAACAGTGCTTAGCTTATGCAAACAGAGACAGTGGTGTTAGACACTCTGTCACTGAGTTCAAGGGTGTAAATGTTTTATGGACATGGTTGGGGTTGGCTCTGCAGGGTGGGATGGTGAGATGGATTCAGGCTTCTGTAACCCTTGGGTCCTTCCTTCTTAGGACTCCTGACCAGTCCTCTCTGGGCAGTGTGCTTGTTTCTAAAGTCCCATCAAGCTGGGACCCTCCAGAAATACAATTCTGTAGGTAACCAATGGAATATAATAGTTGTTCTCAGTCAAATGCATGAGGTTGTGTTGTAACAAATGCATGAGGTTGTGTTGCATTTTATTTTTTGCAGTATATCTCAGAGCCTTTAGTTTGTAAATATACACATGCATCTTATGATTATGAACTTTTAAATCTACCTTATGTAGGGTATGTAGGACTCATAACTGTGTAGAGTACAAGGTCAGAAAGGCTGATCTGATTGCTCTCCTCTTCACTGGACCATAGGGGATTCTGAAGCTCTGAGAGGGACAGTAACCTGTCCAGGCCACGTGGCATGGTGGAGATCTTCACACACAGCCTCATTATCCGGGTGAAAACCCTGAAACACTCACCTCCTTCCTTGTCCCAACGGTTCTCATAGGAAGAGCTTGTAAAGGACACCTGGGACTTGTTAAATTAAAACATAACTGCACAGTGACCTTTCAAAGGGTCATGAGTGCTGAAATAAGGAAGGTTAAAGGTATCACCAATGGAGGAGAGCAGGTGATACTTTGTGAAGTGCAGCACATGCTCCTGCTAGGGTCCACTGTTGAGAAAGAAAATTGGTGGCTTAAAAAATTAAAAAAGAATCTGCAGATTCGTCGCGATCATGAAGCAAGGTCCCTTCTCAGCTTGTACTACAGAACTGGGATACTCATGCTGGGGTAGAGGAGTCACTAGGGACTCAGCAAGATGGGTGCAGCCTTCTGTGAATATAGGTTGATTTATAAACAAAAAGCTAAAAATCCTGTATATCTAGTTTATGTCAAGCCAAACATTACTACATGCCAGTTCCATAAATAAATAGAAAGACCAAAATATTTCAGGCCACCATTCTGGTCAGCATTGTCAAGTTGACACAGTAAAATGGTAAATCTTTACCATGCAATGGTGCCCACTGTGGGTGACACCATTCCCTGGGCAGGAGGCCTGGGTTGTCTAAGAAAGCCAGCTCAATGTCCAATGCTTTGATGGAGGTAACAGGCAGCACAGGCCATTGTTCCTGCCCTGACTTCCATTGATGAGGGATTGTGACCTAAAGCTGAAATAAATGCTTTCCTTCCCAATTTGCTTAGTCTGTTTTTAACAAAGCAACATAAATCAAACTAGACATTTACCACTGGAAAAGATTTTTGGTGAAGCATCATAATGTTCAGAGACTCCTGGGTCCTCGTGGGTGAGGTGGTAGAGCTGAGGGCTGACTCCCACCGCTCACCTATATTAGCTCGTGGATTTTTGCTCCAGTTTGAACTATTTTGTGTTTTCTTTAAAACAATGATGGTTCTTAAAAACTGAATTTATTAGAGGTAGGCAAATCTCTGTGAGTTTGAGGCTCTAGTCTGCAAAAGAAATTCTAGGACAACCAGGGCTACACAGAGAAACCTCATCTCCAACAAACAAAAATTCACCAAAAAAGAAAAAAGAATCATTGTTAGTGTTAGGCCAGGAGATGGTAGCACATGATTTTAATTCTGGCACTTGGGAGATATAGGTAGGCGGATGTCTGGGAGTTTGAGGTCAGCCTGGTCTACAAAGTGAGTTCCAGGACAGCTAGGGGCTAAACAGAAAAACTTTCTCAAACAAACAAACAAACAAACAAACAAACAAAAAAAACGATTTTTTTTTTTCACCAAAGATAGAGCCCAGAGCCTCCAAAGGTCCCAACAAGCCTTCTCAAGCCACATGCCCTGTTCCTACACATGAATTTTCCTCAGCACATTTGAGATCACAGGGCAGATTTGTCAGGCACAAAGTAGATAGTGATGCTAGTGAAACTCCCAGCTGCCTGTTTAAAAGACAACACAGAGTGGGAATCCACAATGGGAACATTTGGCTCTGTCTTTTATTTTATTTTTCAAACACATTGAATGTGGGTTCAAAGAGCTGCCCTTAGATCCCAGAGTCCCTGCTCCTGTCAGCACAGTAGCAAGAGCAGACAGGTGCATCTCATGTGTACCCATGGCTTCCCAGTGTCTGTCCAGAGTGCAGATGGATAATCAGTCAGTCAAGATGCCACATGGAAAGAGGCAGAGCTGGAGCTGGCCAGAGTGCCCCTGTCTGCTGGGCTCCTATCTGTCTGTCTGTCTGTCTGTCTGTCTACCTGTCTATCTATCTATCTATCTATCTATCTATCTATCTATCTATCTATCATCTATCTCTTTATTCATTTTGAGATTGTTTCATGTAGCTCAGGCTGGCCTTGAACTTTGTACTAAGTGTAGTCTAGGCTGTCCTCAAACACCTTCCTGGTCCTCTATTTACCAGATGCTGCAATTGCACGTGTGTTTCATTCAGCTTGGCTCATTTAAGCTTTTGATCCATCTGAGCATTGGGTCAAAGGCACACAGGAGGCCAAGGAGCAAGCCAGAGGGCCTGTTGTGGGGGTGGGACTCCTTCAGTCACCTCACCTCTTACATCTTGGCTTCTGCCTCCACCCAGAAGGGAGTTTTCTCTGGTTACTGGACCAGCTCTGGCGACAAAGGCTGGGGATAATGTCTCCATTCCTAGTGTTAGGCCAACCCCTTTCTCTGGGTACCCTCTGTGAGACTCATGCTCTACATTAAAAGATAAAGACAGACTGAGACATCTGTGCCTCTGAAGACATGAGAGCAACCACAGTCAGTGAGTATCCTGCTGGGCTAGACAGATGCAGGAAATTCATGCTCACTGGGAGAGAAGATGTCCCTATCACCCTGGAAAGCCACCCTGCACCCTTTCTAGGCAAACCCTACCTTCAAAACCAGCTTCTAGACCTGGTTTCTATCCTCAATAATTGATTTTTCCTGCTTCAGAACTTCTGAACTTCTGGATCCAGGTCCCTCGATGCCTAAGATTTTCCCTCCATCTAGCAGCTTGGAGATGGAGGTGAATACTGAACAGAGTGAGATGCTGCAGCCTATCTTTCAGACCTGCTGATGGACATCTGAGTCATTCCGGGGTTTGGCTGTTATAAATAAATTAGCTGTGAACATTCTTTCACAAGACTCTGTGTGTGTGCGTGTGTGTATACATGTATGAGGCCAGAGGTCAACATCAGGTGTCATTTCTCAGGTGCCATCCACTTTGTTTTCTCAGATGAGGTCTCTTGGCCAGGATCTCGATGATTGGGATAGACCTCATTAGACTGTGTGGTGATACATTGTGTTTTTAATAAAACAAAACAAAACAAAAAGGCTGGAGAGATGCCTTTGTCCTCTGAAATTCCAGACTATTTTTTATTAAGTATACAATAAATCACCACAAGAGTGGCTGGCTAGTGAGTCCCAGACATCCTCCTGTCTCCATCTTCCCAATCCTGGGATTACAAATGCACACCACCATGCACACTAAGTGTACTCAGTTCTCACAATTGCATAACAAGCACATATCAAGTGAACCATCTCTGCACAAGGCTTTTTGAGGTCATTTCTTTTAGTAAATTCCTAGGAACATGATTATTGGGCCATCCAGCACTTCCTTCACTTTACCACTTTGGTGACCTGCACCCCACTGAGCCCAGATAAACAGGGTGTCTGTAGTGTGCTTTTGAAGCATCCATGGTCATTGTTAACCTGGCCTGCTACATAGGAAAACTGAGGCTCAGAGAAAGCTGAGCAACTTGCCCATGGCTCCTCAACCTGTATGTGTCCTGAATGGACCGGAGGCCCAGAGTGCTTTGAACTGCTTCTCTTCAGTGCCTGTTGCTTCCCTTCCCGTTTGAATTCACGGCCCTCCTGTCCGGTGGCCACTGTTGCCTCCAATGAAGAGAAAGAAAAGTCCAGGACTCTGCTTTTGTTTGTTGCTGTGATAAAACATCCTGACAAAAGCAACAAAATAGGGAGAAAGGCTTTATTTGCACTCCATCAGAAGGATGCTCATGCATGCCTACTGCTCAGCCTACTTTCTCCATTCTGCGACCCAGTGAGCAGGATTTCCCACCTCAATGTAATCAAGAGAATTCCCTGCAGGGGTGCCCACAGGCCAATCTTATGTAGACAATCCTTATTTCAACTTTCTTCCTCGGTGACAATGAAAATTAACTAAGAGCCATACTCAGCCTCTCCAGGTTCTGTCATCTGCTCATGGTTGCAGGCTTGTGCACTCTTGCTTTGGCACTAAAAATGTGGGCTGTGACTTCCAGCTTCCTGAAACTGGTTAGAAATGCAGACCACTAGCTAGTGTCTCAGACTTCCAGAATCAGATGATGAAACCTCCCAAACTGGGAAGGCCCATGCTAGAGAGTAAGAAACCCTGAGCTGCATAGCCATGCTCCTGGTACTGACTTTGCAATTGTCACATGGGGTGTTTACCTATAGAAGTGTGATGGGGATGGTCAAGCCGAAGCCTTTGGTAGATTGTCTGAAAGCCTAAGGACATGATGACCTATAGCTAAGCCCAGGCAGTTGCTTGGCTACACCAAGAACTCCTCTCTTTTTGCCATCACCAGAGCCTGCAAGGGTAAGATTAAGGTCACCCTCCTGAACAAGTTCTGAGGCACAGAACAGAATGGAGGAGGTAGACACAGCAGTGAGAAGAAGGGCATGGCAGCTCACCACCATGTGATGTGTGGTAGACAGGGCAGGTAGGCAGAAGCCAACTGCAGGGCACCCAGGAAGGCAGGGGAGTATGTCAGAGATCCAAGGAGAACTGGGGGATGAGGGGGTGCTATCTTTGAAGTCCACTGGAATCCATCTGCTGGATTCTGTGGTTCACAGACTCCAAGTTATCATCTGTGAGGTCAGCCAAAGTCACCAACGAGAAGATCAATGATGTTTCCAGGGGACATCTGAGTGGGGACAGATGTGGGCCAATGTTCCCACTTCCCAGGTGAGGGATAAGCCAAGACACCAGGAGAATCCCCTTCCACTGTGATTCCTCTGCCTTTTTGCTTAGCTGCTGCCAGATTGGTAGGGAGGTGGTCCTATCTTGATTTAGACTGCCCAGAGCAGAGCCAGAGTTGGAAGAGTTGGGAGTTGGAAGCAAATGGAGGGGCAAGAGGGGCAAGGTGAGGCAGGGAGGGAGCAAAGAGAGAGGATGTCAGGTGAGAGGGGATGGATTGCTATCTTAGGGTCCTGGGGAGCTGGTAGTCACAGGAGGAAATGGTTTTCTTTTCATTATTGTTGAGACAGAGTCTCACTAAGAATCCCAGGCTGTCCTGGAACTCAAAATCCTTCTTTATCAGACTGCCAGACACATCCTGTTATTCTTGTGGAAACAGGTTTGTGTTTTCATAAGGTTCTCAGCCAAATAAACCAATACTGTAGTTTAAATGTGTCCCCAGGGCTCTCACATTGAACACAGTTTCCAGGGTGATAGTACAGCTGCTCTCCAGGGCTGTATACCACTCAATGGACTGATGCAGAGGCTTTTCCTGCTTGGTTCCTAATGGGAAACTTCAGCCGTGGTCCCCAAGTGTATCCCCTTGATCATGGAGTTCCCAGACTCCAGAATTGGGAGTCAAGGGAAAGTCTATTATAAAAGATGGCATTGAATGACTGCAGCATTAAAGTGGCCAGGACACCTGGGAAAGATGGCCGTTCATCCCTGTGGTCTTTCCCAAACAGAGAGGTGCCTGGCAGGCAAGGTCTTTTCTTTCCCCAGCTTTGAGTCCTCATCTACAGCTTGAGAACACCTAGGGCTGAGAGAGTGCAGCAGATCTTGACTTGGTCTCAAGAGGGGAAGCTCCAAGTATGTGAAATTGTCAGCACCGTGACAGACAGAGGGTCTCAAGACACTGTGTGTGGGCTACACATAGCCTTCTGTTAGTCACCATAGCTCAGAATACCAGTGGGCTGAGCTGAGACCGAGGGCTGGAACAGGGTAGAGCCAGGTGGCCTGGGCTTGGATTCCAGCCTTGGCCTATGGTGTAGAAGCAGTTCCTCAGCCTCTCCAGCCTCAGTTTCCTCATCTGTAGGACAGGAAGCACTGAGGTGTCTTTGTCCCAGAGAGGCCATGGCTGAGGTTGGCTAGGAAACTCCAGTGCTCAGGAAATGTTCACTGCTGTCCCAAGGCTTTGAGGTCCCCTGGGAAATGGAGGGTCAGTGTTTAGGGTGGCTGGAAAGGGGGAGGGCAAGGGGAACCACACCCAAATGGATCAGGAGGGGTGAGGGCACACCCAAACTAGGAGGGCCTGGCATACTGGGATACTTCCTGTTTCATGACGCTGAGCCTTCTGGGTACTTCTCCCCCCTCCCCGCCACCTTAGCCCAGAGTTCCAGGCCATCCCTCACTCACCATAAACACAAATCCTCTTATCTACCCGCTCTCACACACTTGGTCTCTGATTTACAGCACTTTCGAATCCCTCTTCCCCAGCCACAGCCCCTCCTGCCATAGATCTTCCAGGTATCTGCTTCCTGTGCCCCTCACTTTCCAACCAGATCGATCCCCACTGGGGAGAGATGGCAGTTCCCAGCAACTCTTCCTCCAGGGAGCCTGGCCGTATTTCTTGTTAAGCTTCTGCAGGGCCCGTTGGGTTTCTCATTAGCTTTCTGTCCTGCTGTGGTGGTATTTCTTGTGCCTCAGTCACAAGCCCAGAGCTGCCTAGTAATTCTTAACCAGCAGGCATCCCAGCATCCTTTCTGAGTTCTGCTCCCAAGCTGAAGTGGGTGTGGGGACTCTGGGCTCCCACATGTGAGTTCTGGGGAGTCCCTTAGCCATGTGGGACTAGCTCAGCCCTGCATCTGGCCATCAGGATGAGTCATGTGGTCCCTTTGTCTGAGTCATGCATACCTGGGCTCCCTGTTGCTGGCTCCCTGCTGTCTTGTCACTCAAAATGCCACGACAAAGTCTGGCTCTGCCAGTAACTCAGATGTAAGCCTCACTCAGGTTTTTCACCTCTCTGTCTTTCATTCACTTATTTATCTAACAAACACCGAAGCATGTAACCCTCCATGCGCATCCCACGGAGTCTGAATACATGGAAGCCCAAGCACTTTCAACTCCACTACCTACTGTGTGCTCAAGAAACAACATGCCGCAGTTTCACAGCTAGGAAGGAGAACCAGGCTTTGAACTAGATGGTCTCAGTGGTGGTTAATTGGTTCTCTGATGATCTCCCTACAGCTCCCAAATGCTGGTATGATCAGTTTCTCCTTTTCCAAACTGAGTACATCCTACAGAGTTTCAGCCGACCCTGAATGGGGCAGGAGGTGGCTGTGCCCCCCCCCCCCAGTAGAAAGTGATTTAGATCTGACTGGTACATAGTCTTGTTGTATGTATGCTTCTATTTAAGGATCCCTTAGAATGACCTCCCACCATTCACTTTGTCCCCTGTCCTGCCCTGATTTATAGTCACATCAAAGTCCTTTGTGTAGCTTTCTCTATTCTGTCTCTGTCCAGACACCATCAATTCACATGGTACCAGTAGGTAACTGTTGAGACACCTTTGTGATTCTCCCTAAAGCTATCTCTATGTGGAAATCTTCTACAAGCCTGGTTTTGATGATGCCCTATCTGAAGAGGAGAATCTGAGTATCAGTGGCCATGCTTGAATTCCAACACCGGCAAGGCTAGAGCTTATGAAAATGGACAGCCAGAGCTAGCAGTGTATCAGGAACTGAGATTTGCATGGAACCAGAAATTGTGCTATGTCTCCTTAGGAACCATGATGATGAGGAAGATGCATAGAGAATGCACGAGGCTTCACCAAGGGTTGATCTATACAGAGACAAAAGATGTTTCCTGCAGTCTTGGGCCAGCGGGCCACACACGTGGGGAGGGGACACAGGGGTCAGTGACTGGAGAGTATGGCCTGAGCAGCATGGGAGGGTCAGAACTTTCTTCTCAGTCCCAGTTTAGCTCAATGACAATTACCTGGTGCCAGTCAGTAAACGCGGAGCCTAGCAGGAGTTGGCTGCAACTACAGTCCAGAGAGGCCTGTTGCATGGCGCTGTCCTCTGAGCAGAACAACTGTCATTGCCTAAGACCAGCTGGGCAGTTTGCAAAAGAACATCACAGATGGAATTGTAAAACTTTGGCACTCCCTCATAGAAGGAGGGTAAGGCAGGTCAATGGACCCTCATCTCAGTATCCAGCCTCCCCTCCCAGCCACTGTGTACACTTCTGCCATAACTACAGATGGTCTCCAGGTCTGGGGAGGGGCTAGAGAGAATAGGGTCCATCTACACAGCCATGAGGGAATTATTGTCCATGTTGGGTGCTGACCTTTCTGTGCACTGCTTTAGGGTCATCCATGCTCTGTCAGGAATGTAACAAACTCATCAGTTTCCCAGGGTGAACTTTGGTTTGTTATTGGGACTTCAGAAGGAAGCAGTAGTCTTGGGGTGATATAGTACTTTTTTTCTTTTCTCTTTGCTTTTTGTGGGTCCACCACATAACTCCCAAATAAACATTTGGAGTCTTATTCTTTGTTATGAATGCCCAGACTTCACTTGGCTTATTTCTAGCCAGCTTTTCTTAACTTAAATTATCTTGTCTATCATTTGCCTCCAGGATTTTACCTTCTCTAATCTATATATCTTTCTTTACTTACTACTCCATGGCTGGCCCCTGGATTTCTCCGTTTCTTCTCCATTTCTTGCCCTTGCTATACTCTTTCTAGATTTCTCTGCCACGGACATCTGCCATCATGAAGTGAACCAGGCTCTCCTTACCATGATGGATGAGTTTCCATTGAAATCATAAAACTATGAGACAAAAAGCTTTTTCTTTTTCTTTTTTTCTTAAAAAAACTTTATCTATTTATTCATTTATTTGCCTTGGTGTTTGCCTGGAACTGGAACTACAGACAGTTGTTAGCTGCCATGTGGGTGCTGGGAATCGAACCCGGGTCCTCTGGAAGAGCAGAGGGTGCTCTTAACTGCTGAGCCATCTCTCCAGCCCCCCCTTTTTTTTTTTTTTTTAAAAAAAAAACTTTATCTATTTAACAAAAAGCTTTTTCATCTCTTAGATAAACCTGACCATGGTCCTCAGGCCTTTGGGACCGGTTTCTGGAAGGAATGTGGAGAATTTGGAGTCATGGGTTAAAGGAGCCAACACTATCAGCAGAGCAACAGGGCATTCTGCAGATACCAACCCAGAAGCCCACAGAAATACTGGGAGAAGTGTGGGCAGCAAATACTCTGTTCATGAGGCTTCAAAGGGGAACAAGGTTTCTATCAGGAAGGGCCAGAGGCCACTCGAGCTACATTCTGGAAAAGACTGGTGATATTCTGTCCATGTCCTGATCAATTTCAATGCAGTTGAGCTAAAAAGTCAAGAACTAGATTTTTTGGAGAGGAAATTTCACAACAGCAGACGTATTGGCATGTAACATTGTGGCATGATTCCTACTCATGGCTTTAGTCAGATTTACAGTGGGATCTAGAGCAAAGAGTAGAGGATCTAAAAAAATGATAAAAAAAAAAAACCCAAAAAACAAAACAGTGTGGTAAGGAGAGGGTCATGAGTTAGAGCTAAGTCTACAGACAAGGCAGATGTGGATGAAATGGCTGTATAAAAGGGTTACAGTGTTACATAGGCACTACATACTGGGACAACAGGAAAAGTGACCTCAGCATGAAAGTAAGTTTAGAAGACTTTCCTTTATAAGTGGGGAGTACCTGAGGTAATAGAGTTGGAGATGTTCCCTGATCCAAAAGAACCATAAAGGAGAGTGTTTTGCAGCTTTGAGGCATTCAAAGACCACTGCAACCATGGTTGAGAGAGAGAGAGAGAGAGAGAGAGAGAGAGAGAGAGAGAGAGAGAGAGAGAGACCTGGATACTTCTGAAGCTGGATCTTGGTGTTGTCCAAGAGGTACTGGTTTTGGAGGCACATTGAATGCAGGAATTACAGGGCCATGGATGCTCGCACTGAGACTCTGTGAAAGAACCACAGGGCTGGGAAATATTCAGCTAAGTGGGGCTCCCTGTCAGGAGGCTGCAAGGGAAGCTCTTCTAAATCAGCCATTTTGAAACCTCAGTTTCACAGGAAACCCCATGATATTGGAGGTGCCAGGAATGTGGGATACTTGCTGAGGAAAGCTGCAGAAATGAGTGGAGAGGGTCCAAGAGAAGGCTCATGTGTATCACAGGCAGTGAGACCTGAAGGACAGAGCTACCCAGGACTGCTGGATATCACGTGATGGATGTCTCACATGCTCTGATGCTGGATATGGAACTGAAGAATTTCAAGCTTGCATGCTGAGTTCTGGTCTTGCGTTGATTTGCCTCACTCCCCTTTTGGAGCAGAGCTGTTTGTTTTGTGCCAGTGTATATTGAAAATGAGCTTTTTGAGGGGCTGGACATTGTTGCTGTTTTGTAGAGACTTATGGTTTGGGACCTATCTGGAGGCTTAGTAGTGACAATAGCCTTTTGAATAGTATTGAGACTTTCAAAACTGTGAGGACTTCTGAGCTGGCATTAAGTGAAGTTTGTGTTATGGCCATGAACCTGTAGGGGTCAGGGAAGAATGCAGAACCTTGAATCTGGATCCCACCTTTACATGCTCGGAACATTCAGCCCCCAAATTGTGGCACTATTTTTAAGGTCATGGAATCTTTAGGAGTGGAGCCTGGCTGGCAGAAGCAGATCACTCAATGATGAACTTTGAGGCTCATCCCTCCATCTGGTTCTGCCCATACCCCTTACCTCCTTGTCCCACCACATAAGATGTCACCACTGTGTTCTCCCACCACCACAAAAGATTGGTTCCATGGCCTCCCCATTACAATGGACTGAAACTATGAGTCAAGCAGAACTTTTGTCCCTCAGCTTGTTTCTGTCCAGTGTTTTGTCACAGTGGCAGAATGGCTAATGATAATATACTCCAAGTATCCATCTCCAGTGACCCATTTTCTCCACCTAGATCTCATCTCTCACAGTTTCTATAGCTTTCCACATAGCGCCACCCACAGGGGATCAAGTGTTGAACACAGGAGCATATGGGGGACATTTCATACTAAAACTGCAAAACAAATTGTTACAAAACTGTAGGACAGGTGCAGGAAGCCACCCAGAGTTCCTGGGACCAACACCAGGAGGCGCCATCCCCATCCTGCCCTGCGGGCGGACTAAGAATGATGTGTGGACCTTCTGCAGGGTGAGGAGGAAAAACTTCAGTGCATCTCATCTTCCTCTTGACTTCCTTCCAGGACAGGACAGAATCCAACTGCAAGGTAGAAGGGAAAGCAGCCGCCGTGGTCTGCATGGGGCAGAATGGGTGAAGGAAGCTGTGGGCCTTCAGTTCTCCCTAACTCCCAATTTGGAGTCAGTGGATTAACACTTCTGCCTGGCTTTCTAGGTCTGCTGTACATGGATTCCCTCCTCCCTGTCTCTCCTTCTTCCTATATCCTTCCTTTTTCCTCCTGCCCCTGTGAGATGCTGACAGCAGGAAAAGATAGTATTTCTAGCATGATCTAAGGGCTGCAAACATGGTTGTCTCCCAAGAAGGCGCCGCAGGGATGTAAGATTTCTGTCCTCACTGTCAACGCTGGTCTTTGTGGATGCTGGTTGTGGCTTTTACAAAGTCCCCGTGGAGCAATGATTTTCAAAGGAGGATGATGTAGCCTCCTCCTCTCAGAGGATGTTTGTCATGCTCTGGAGACAAGCCTGGTTGTCACCAGTGTGGGGAAGGGAGGCACAGGAAAATGCTGGCATCTGCGGATGGACAGTCCTTTCCCTCCAGCATTTAGTGCAGAGTCCAGAATCTTGATGGAGTCAAGGCTCTGAGCCCTATTGTAGAGGGAGTGGACACTGGGTATTCGAATCTTCCGGAACTGTCATACAGTATAGCTCAGACTTTCAAATACCTTCAGCAATGGGATCGCCACCACTGATTCTCAAGACAATGATGTCTAGGATTAATCTGAGTTCCTCTCTTATCCCTCATATGATTCTGGAGTCCCTGTAGGATGACTCCATTGCTGTAGATCTCCAAAGCCAGGGGATACCCACCTGATCAGGATTCCAGCTCCCTGTGGTACTTATACCTGCTGTGTGAGTGGATACTGGGGTCAGACATGGCGGTTCTCAAAGATGCAGCCACAAGCTGCTCTAGAAGACCTTCCCAGGTGCTCTTTGCCTCACCTTGGGCCTAAATTTTTCCCCACACCCACAACATCGCATGGCATCTGGGTATTTTATCCCACATGCTTGCTTACTTATGTCTCCAAGACCAGAAGGAGCTGGACTGCAATCTTGGCAAATTGTCTTTGCAAACAAAAGAGAGAGAGAGAGAGAGAGAGAGAGAGAGAGAGAGAGAGAGAGAGAGAGAGAGAGAGAAGAATTGGGATCCAGTGCTATTCAATTGGTTTCTGATCCTTCCACATATAAATGAGGATTTCATAAAGATCATTACTGTCTCTGTTTGGGACACAGTGACCCCAGTTCTTTACTTTCTCTTTACACAGGTCCTTGGCCATGTGACTTTGCAACCACTGAAAGATAGTATACATTTCCCTGACCTGTGACTTTGAGGAAGAAGTGTGGCTATTCCAAATGATGTCTTACATGTTTCTACTCATTCCTCATCTGTCTCCAGACCACCCTCAGGCTGGCCACTGGACCCTAGAGGGCCAGAGGCACCTGGAGCTAAGTTCTCCAGATGAGCTAGTCAGAGTCCAGCCTTGAGAAAACCAGCCTTGAGCTGGTTTAAAGTTTCAGATAGTTTGTTACTCAACAGTAGCTGATAAATAATTCTCTGAGTTTTTTCCCTTAACACTCTTGGGGTTGTTACATAGAAGGACCACCTTGGTGTCTGGTTCACTCTAAGTATTAAAATGCGACAGCTGCCAGTTCTGGGAAAGTCCAGTGTAGTTCACCCTAATCTCTTGTCTTGTGATGAAATGCCAGACAAAGGCTGATGGGGGAGGGGCTCTCAGCCCATCAGGCTGGAGAAATCATAAAGCACTGGCTCACATTGCTTCCTTAATCAGAAGAGTGAAATAGATGATTGTGATCAGCTCCTTTCCAGCTTTACACAGCCCAGGACTCAAGCCTGGGGAGTGACATCTGCTTTCAGGGTCAGTCTTTCCGACTCAGTTAACACAAACAGGTGTGGTGATACATTGCTTATAATTGTGGTGATACATTGTTTATAATCTAACAAAGTTTGTCTGAAGACCAGAGGACAGAGCCAGCCACAGAGTTAGCCACAGAAGTCAGGCGGTGGCGGCATACATTTTTTTTTTTTTTAAAAAAAACTTTATCTATTTATCCATTTGCCTTGGTGTTTGCCTGGAACTGGAACTACAGACAGTTGTTAGCTACCATGTGGGTGCTGGGAATCGAACCCGGGTCCTCTGGAAGAGCAGACGGTGCTCTCAACTGCTGGGCCATCTCTCCAGCCCTGGCATACATCTTTAAACCTAGCACTCAGAAGGCAGAGGCAGAGATCTGGATCCCTGTGAGCTCAAGGCCAAACAGAGCCAGGCGGTGATGGCATACACTTTTAATCTCAGCACTTGGAAAGTTGAATCAGGAAGTGAAAAAAATAAGGAGGAGAAGGCAGAAGTTCAGCCCCTCACCTCCAACCCCTTTTCTTTTGGCTGAGGACTCAGGCATTCAGACTGAGGATTTGTGAAAATCGGCTGTGGCTTGTTCCTCTGTCTCTGATGTGGCAATTAGATACTTGGTCACTAGTCTCTGCAGAGGTTAGGTAACACTCAGAGATTCCCATCAGCTAAGCCCAGGTTTTTGAGTCTGAGGCAAGGGATATGTGTCCCAGCTCCCAGAGGTGACTGTGTAGGGGGGGTAGTATGCCTTCTGTAGTTTGTCATCTGAAATCCAGGTGTATCTGTGGAGTCTGCACACAGCCAGGGTGAGCTCACCCAGGCCCCACTGAGACAGACTCATATAAAAATACTTCATCTCCAGGCATCTCAAGCATTCTCTCAGCTAGTAGAGTTAAACTCGGCTTTTTGGAAGATGTGGAGAGAATGTGGCTGGTCTTGTCTGTGTCTTCATATCCCACCCCACCATTATCTGTGCAGCACTCAGAGCTCTGTTACTTGCTTCTGTCTGAAGCATTTGTGATCTGTTGACTCCACTGGAAGACAAAACTGACTGGGGCTCAGTTTCCCCACAGTGCTTGGACTAGAGTGAGATACCATCCTGGGTGCAGCATTGAAGTGGGGTCTAATCCTTCAGCTCTCAATCATAAAAACCAATGGTATTTTGTTTTTAAAAGAGAGATGTATCTGTCTTCATGGATCTCCTGGAGTTAGGGTTACCAGAGGCTGTGAGTCACCCAATGGATGGGGATCCTCTGTGGGAAATGTAAGCACTCCTAACCACTGAACCGCCTCTCTAGCCACAACACATGTTTTAGCAAAATAATATGGACATGAATGCAACAATCCAGTAGAAAAAAATAAAACATTTAAATAAAGACTCCATCAAAGTTAGGTTTTTCTCTTTGTCATCTGGGTCTATTGTCGCTGGCTTTAGTCAGCTGCCCAGCTTTGTATTTCTGTAAAATAGTGGTCCTCAACCCATAGGTCACCCTTTGGGGGTTCTTATATCAGATACCCTGAATATCAGATATTTACAACTCATAACAGCAATAAAATTACAGTTATGAAGTAGTAATTTTATGGGTGGGGGTCACCACAACAAAGAAACTGTACTAAAGGGTCATAGCATTAGGAAGGTTGAGGACCATCATTGTAGAAGATTCTGGCATAATCATTGCACTCTGTGGTTCTGCTCCCTCAGGTTCATTCTAAGGAAGCTGCCCTGAGCACCTCTATCTGGTCCCTGCCCCAGGGCTCACTAGCAGACGGTCTTCCCCACAAATGGTCACTGGACAGTTCTGTGAGGTGTAACCCTGAGTGTTTTGCAGAAGGGGCTTGAGTGAACATCTTGGAGACACAGCAGTGAGGCTGGGGTTTGCTCCTGGATTTTCTCTATGCACAGTCTGGGCACCTACACACTTTGTCTACCTTGCCTTTGAGCAGCCCATCCCAGACTGGACCCTCTCAGGGGACTCCTACGGGTGTGTGTGTGTGAGAGAGAGACCCAGGCAGTGGAGGCCAGTGATGGAGAGAAGGGTTCGGAGCTGGAGCTGGTGAAAGTTACTGAGCTGGAAAAAATGGAAATGCACATTCTGGGCCAGACCAGCGCCTGCTTTTGTCACTCACTGTAAATTGTCCCCCAATCACTGGGCTGACAGAGATGAATACCCAACCTCAGAGCACAATTAAGCGTTCTTAGGCGTCTCATGGGGGAAGGAGGCTGTGGGTTTACTTAAAAATGCTTGGGGGTAATTTTCTAATGTTCCCCCCACCCCTATCGAGGCTCTGCTCCAGCTCCCATCATATGTAATTCCTAATGATTCTCTGTTATGTCCTGTTTTATTAAAGCGTCATTGAACTATACCCTATTGATTTAGATTTCACAGACAATTGAAATTTAAATTGACTCCAAATTGAATGTCTCCGTGTAATCTCTGTTCTGCAATAAAAATGGATAAAATGCTTCTATTTTTGATAACAAGCTATACTAGAGGCACATTTTAATTTTGGGAAGGGAAGAAAAAAATGTGACAGCCTTAACTTCTTTGAAAAGTGGCTGACAGTTTGGGGCATGCAAGGCTGTTTTCTTGTTTTTCTCTGGGGCATGATGCCTGAGTGAGGGAATTCTGGGATGTCTAGTTGGCTCAGAAAGGGGAGGTGAAGGTGATGAATCTAGACCATTTGTAATTTTTTTCCTTGTTTTGAGAGTGTGGACATACTTCCTGCCATGGTGCACATAACAACTCCAGGCCCCTGTCCCTTGGGTTGTGTCCTGAAAGGCACTGTGCAAACAGGAGGCAGATTCATCTCAGTCAGACAAGGGAGACATCCTTGTGAGGAACTCTGTCTTCACCAAGCCAGAGGCTTCCTGGCCACCGTGACCCTAGGGATGGTTGATTGTCAACTTGACAGGATCGTGACTTGTCCAGGACATGTGAGCTGCACCTCTAGGCCTGTGTGTGGAGGTTGTTTCAGCATGTGGGACCAATGAGAGTGATGGGCAGGGAGACTCAAGGGGATGCGAGCAGCACCTTCTGCTAGGCTCCTGTCCTGAGGTCAGAAGGCAGATGTTCTGTTCTTCCCACACACTGCCTGCGGATATCACCCTCCAGTTTCTCCAGCCTTCCAGCTCATAGTCTCACCACATGAGTCTCCAGGGAGTGTCTAGGCCATCAGCTTCAGACTGACCAACATCCCAGGTCCCTCTTATGCAGGAGCTTAATGCTCAGCAGTCACTACTTCTCTGGCTCTCCAACCTGGAAATATCCATTGTTGGACCACGTGCCCCCTACTGTACAAGCCAATGGGAAATAATGCTGTAATCACACATGTCCTACAGGCTGTGCTAGAGAATCCAAACACTGCACATACCATCCCTCTTTTTCCCTCAGCTGGTGGGATTAGAGGCTGTGGCCAGAAAGAGGGAGAGAAGAGCTGGTGTCATCTAGGGCGTCTCCCAGACACGATCTAAAAGAGGTAAATCATACCGAATCTACCCTGAGCTGCTGGGAGACTGAACCTGAGCTCCTGTCAGGGCAATCCTTTGTTTCCAGAAGGTTCTAGAGTAACAGTTCTCAACCTTCTTAAAGCTGCAACCCTTTTCAATACAGTCCCTCATGTTGTGCTGACCCCTAAGCATAAAACAATTTTCATTGCTACTTCATAACTGTAATTTTGCTACTGTTACGAATCATAATGTAAATATCTGATGTGTAGCCCCAAAGTGGTCATGACTTACAGATTGAGAACCACTGTTCTAGGGTCTGTTAAATCTGACCCTCGTCAGCATCCAAGAGAGACAGTGGGTGTCTCATTTCCCATCATTACTGCATTGGCTGAAACTTGCTGCCCTGAGCAATGTGAGTTCAGAGTCTTGCGAGCACTGTTGATGAAGCAGCAGGTTTCTCTGGGTGTATCCCTGGCTGTTCTGGAACTCACAGAGATCTGCCTGTCCCTGCCTCCCATGTGCTAGGATTGAGGGCATGTACCGCCACTGCCCAGCTCCTCTGCCACACGATCTAGCTTCTCCAGCCATAGAATCTCTGGCTCATGGCCATTTCCTCTGTCTTTAAGGCCAAGATGAATCATCTCTCTGATGATGCACTCACCATCTCAGTACTTGACTTCTGCTGTCGCCCCTGTTCACAGATGAAGAATAATCACATAGGCTTGTCTTCGTTACTCTTGTTACCACGACAAATACTCTGACTTCAACTTAAAGAAGATGGAATTTATTCTGGCCACATTTGGAGGGTACAGCTTGTCATGGAGGGGAATGCAGGACAGCAGGGACGTGAAGTAGCTCGTTACTTCGAATCCACAGTCCATCCTCATGGTGACACACTTCTTCAAACAGGACATGCCTACTCCAACAAAGCCACACCTCCTAATGCCTCTTCCTACGAGCTTATGGGGACCAATCACATTGAAACCACAGAAGGGGTCTTGGTTCAACCGAGGTCCACGTGTGGGCCTTCCCCCACATCTCTACAACTCTTCCAATATGGCAGCCTCTGGTGGAGATGAGAGAGGCGTAGGACTCTGATTTTTAGCTTAGCTTCATCTCATTAAGTAGCTTTTAAGTTTCTGGTAGGTATTCCCCAGGCAGGGGTGTTCAGAGGACCGTTGGGTACTGAGACAAATATGAGAAACCTAGACTCTGTCCAGATCTCTCTACCTGGTAGTCTAGCAGAGGGAATGGAAAACTCACCCAGGGTGTATTTCTTACAGGTGCCGTAACCTTCTAAAACAGCAGCAACAGCTGTTGACAAAGTGCACAAGCACATGAGCCTGTCAGGGACAGTTCACATTCGAACTTGGCAGGGTATGACTCTGGATTTACAAAAATGTAGTGACATCATAGTACATTGCAAAAAGTACATTGCACCATCCTTGTGTTCATACCTTCTTGGAGTTAAAAAAAATGTGTGTGTGTGTGTGTGTGAGAGAGAGAGAGAGAGAAAGAGAGAGATGTGTATGTATGCATTGTATTGTATGTTTGTGTGTGATGTATATGTGTTGTGTATGATGTATGTAGTGTGTGTATGATGTATACTTATATGTATGTATGAGTTGTGTGTGATAAATGCAGTATGTTGTGCATGTGAGATGTGTGTGTGTGTATGTGTGTGTGTGTATCAGAGTTCAGACCCACACTGGGGACATGAGGTATGGCTCTCTGAAGGGTTAATCTTTGAGTTGACACCTGTGGGGTTAGAAAGAGTTCCCCTAGAAAGGGTGATAGACTTGAAACTTTGGAGGAGAGGAAACAATACATACAATACATGCAAAGGTCCTAGAAGAGAGAGAGAGAGAGAGAGAGAGAGAGAGAGAGAGAGAGAGAGAAAGAGAGAGAGCTAACAGATGCCCAGACTGATGAAGGTGCTGGTTTTTAAGAAAGGTGAGTCAGAAGTGGCTGAGGTCTCTACATTTTTATACACAGAGCTTTGCACTATGCCAGATTCCTTGCAGCTTCTCCCAGTTCCCCACTTGCATGTGACAGTTGCATCCCAGGACCCCATATGGTGTGAGTGTGAATGAGTGAGGTTGGATAGAACACCATGGCGGGCTGTCCAGTCTCTGTTGAGGGCAGGTGGCCTGTGGCTGGGCCAGGCTCTATCTCAGGTTGTGGAGGATCAAGTGGAGCCTAAGAGGTCATGCCAGCCACAGGCAGAGCTCCTTAAGTACCCTTCACCCCAGTCATCCCGACTGACTGGCTCCTGCCTGCCTTGGTGTTTATGGGTTCTGGGCCCTCCCTGGCCAAAATGCTGGGCCCCAGCCTGACCCTGAGGCTCTCCATGCATCTGTCAGCCTGTATGGACAACATGTTGAAAGTACAGCCTGTGAGTGTCATCTGGACCTTGAGTCTTCTGATTTGTGAGCTGAATTAACCAATCGCAGATGCGGAGACAGGACCGAGGCATCTCCCCTCCCCCATTCCTTTCTGCTTCATTCCAGTTCCCTCCTCCTTTGTGTACCCTCATCATGTCACCTGTCACCCCTCTGTATCATGTCACTCACTCTATCCTCTCCTCTGAAGGTCACTCCCCCCCCTCTGCTTCCTGCAGTGTCCCACTGTCCCCTGGCAATATCCCATGTACCCCGCATGCCTGGACGTACTTTCATGGTGCCTCAAAGGGTGCTGCCAAGTCCTGAACTTGCCATGACAAGGTAGTTCCAGGTCCTTACGCCAAAGGTGAATAACATATGTGTTGACTGATCAGGGTATGCTCCTGCTCCCCGGGGCCTGAATGTCATGGGATTAGCAGTTACTGTGCTTCCCCATCAGGAGAAGATCTGGGATGCACTGAAGGGACACTCAGCCAAAGAGAGAGGGTGACCCTGCTCAACCATCTGCTGGTGCCTGTCCCTGGGGCTATACCAGGCCCTCCTGATTTACTCATACCCTTGGGTAGACTCTGGTCTCTGTGGTCTCCCTGTCCCGAGGACCTCAGCCACTTCCATCAGGTTTCTAGACTCACAGAGACCTGGCCCAGCTCCAGGCCGGTTACCCTGGTTAAACATGAGATGTGTACCAAACCATTGGCAAAGTCCCCAGAAGGGCTGGAGGCTGGACCCTGTGACCCCACTGTGACCCCACTGTGAGGCCCTGTTCTCTGCTGTCCCTTGGCTAGGTCTCCTCCCCAGGCCGTGTCCTGCTCAACCTTGAATCTCCTGGGCCCAAGGAGTGGGAAGCACCTGGTACATAATTGCAGTTTAATAAGCGAATCAATCCTCATTAGGACTTGATTGGCCATTGGCCTCATTATCCTGAAAGCAGAGACCTAGGGAGGCTTCCAGAATGCCGATGCAGACAGAAACCCATGGGAGCAAGCTCTCCAGCCACAGCTCATGACATCTAGAGGAGTCCTAACAGAGACGACCTTGACCAGTCATCCTCAGTTTCAGGCACACTACAAATTCATTATTGAGCCTGAAAAACACGGGGGTGCAGGAGCCATTGACAACAGACATATGACTACGGTGGTGGTGTTGGGACACCAGTGATCATAGTCCTCTGGGCTGGTGTGTAGCTCAGTGACAGATCAAGCCTACGCAGGATATTGGGTGCCATCCAAGTGGGCTGGGAACTTCCTTCTTAACCTTTCCTGCAGTAACTGTGCCAGCAGTTTGAATATCAGAGCTTTGCCTTGCTTGGGCAATCTAAGAGAACTCCAATTTCTTTTTGGTGCCCTTGAAGTAAAGCTGACATTGACACTGGGCATTCCTGAGCCAGCATCCAGAGCCTCCTTAACCCAGAGGATATGCAGGCCCCTTCATCCTCTCCCAATGTAGTGTGGCAATTGAGAGCAAACCATCCATCCTGCAGGGAAGCTCTCCAAGACTCAGGATGGTCCAAAGGAGGTAAAACACTTTCAAAGGGCAGGAAAGTTCTTCAGCTCAGGAAGTAAACAACTCAAAGGCAATAGGAAGCCCCAGAAACTTAGAAAATTCACTATGCCTCTCATATCATATCACCTAAGAACTGCTGGGAGACACTATCAGACTAGCTGAGCTGCAAGGAAAGAAAGCATGCTGTCTCACCAGGCTCTGCAGTGTGCTCCAGGTTTCCGGCTTTGATGATGCAGCTGCCTTTGAGTCATTTACGCTCCTGTTAGCAACTCCTCAGCCATACTCCTGTAAGCAAACCCAGTAAAAACTCATCAGTTCACTACACTGGACTTCAGTAGTATCCTTTGTGGTCGGCTTCCTATCTGGAAGGTTTTTATCGTCTCTTCAGTAATAGCACCCACCACGGAGCACACACACTGCCTTTCTATCTATCCCTGTGGGTACACAATACCCCCATAACTTCATGACCCTCCAGCGATATTTATGAGCCTGCTGGATGCTTCCCTGCATACTTTCTTTGGCCTGAGTTCCCTTATCTTTTGTTTGTTATGAAATCCTACCTGCATGACTTTGTGGGTTTTATAATCTATCCACATTTAGTGCACAAAAGTGCAAGCGAAAACCATTCCTAATTATGCTGACACACGCCTCTGATCAGAGCTACTCCAGAGGACGGGAGTCAGAGGCAAAGCCTGGCTACACAGCAAGACACTGTCAAAACCAAACAGCCACAGAACACACGTTCACATCTCCACTGTTAGAGTCAAAAAGCTCGGTGACTGACTTCAGTCCTTAGAACTAGTGTGAAAAAGCCAGAAGTGGTGGCGTGTGATTATACCAGCTCCTCTGCACCAGGGAGGTGATCCCTAAGGCTTATGGACCAGTCTGCACTGCTTGCATAGTGAGAGATTCCAGGACAGTGAGAGAGAAAAGTGAGAAGGAGCAGTGGGTAAAGAACCTGGAAGTCCGACTTCAGATCCCTGGAACCTCCATGAAGTTCGGTGCATGACTGTATCCCAGTGTTCACATGGTCATATGGGTCGGGGAAACCTAGCCTGGTGTATGAGTGGTGGACAAGAAAGCCTGTCTCAAAGGTGGAAGGGGAAGGCCGGTGCTTCAGACTGTCTTCTGATTTCCACATGAGCACTATAGGGAACTCACACCCATACACACACCTGTGAACACACAGACACATCCATAAACACACACACACACCTTACAAACAAACACATGAATCTTTGGGAGCTCTGATTCACACCTGGTGATGCTGCCTATCAGAACCTGATTCCTAACAGTGGTGATGGCTTACATACGAAAACACCTGTGATAACCAGTGTTAAAAATCATTCATTCAGCCTGATGGCCTGTAGGAAAGGAACAGTTGGTGTGCTCTGCCTAGGAATGAGCTAGGCACCTTGGATGAGCTCATTCCTCTGAGATTTTAATTTTCACATTTGTATTATTTAGCACAGTGCTGGGCACAGGCAGCATCCTCAAAATTCCCTTTAGAGGTTGAAAGCCCAGGAGATCAGTGCTGGACTAAGTTTCAGCCCAGTGATGGAGAGCAGGGCCTGGCCTTTGTAGGCATAAAACAGCAGTTATAGGGTGCATATCAACATGGAGATCTCTTACACCGTGGAACCCAAAAGTTCTGCTACATCAAAATGAAGGGCTCATGCTGCAGCCTGCAGCCCAGCCACCAAGACAATGCCTGTAAGCAACATCTGTGAAGACAGAAGATGTTTACAGAGTACTTTAGCCAAAATCCAGCAGGGGGCCTGGGTTGCACCCAGTGGATGGTGCTTGGCTGTGGAGACCAAAGTCCTGGGCTCCATCCTCAGCGCCAAACAACAAAGCTATGCAAAGCGTAGGAATCACAGGCACATAATTTCCACTTGTTTATGCACACAGGATAGGCATATCTTTATTTTATAAGATTATAAAATAATGTATATTTATACTTTTTATCATAAGCTTAATGTTGAATATATTTGTTTATTGTATATATTTGTGTGTATTATGTAGTTTATATGTGAGTACACACATGCACTGTGTGTATGTGAACACACACACACACACACACACACACACTCGTGTATTTAATGGATGCACACAGTCATGAGGAAATCTTGCAGAGTGTCAGCAATGTCTCCTGCGGGTCTAGAATACTTCCTTCTTCCACGTGAGCCTTGTCCTTTGCCACTTTACACATTTTCTTCCTCAGTGAGCATGTGTTTCTCTTACTATAAAGACATAAGAATGACGTTTACCGAAGTGGGCATGTTCTAGACAGGGTGCGTGGAGAGACAGGGAAGGCGGCAGCCTGGAGGAAGGCTGAGGCGGAGGCTGGTCACATCACATCAGTCCACATGTGTGATGTGACCTGTGTCCAGGGCCTTCTTGGTGGGAAGCCCTCCCCAGGGCTGGCTGCACTTGGGTGGTTCCAGGGATGGTATGAGCTGCAGCAGCTGCCTGGGGCCTGACTCTTGTGGAGCAGTGCCTAGCAGGCTTTCCCTCCCTTGCAGGGTCTCGGCAGTTGCTAAGAATGATTGACAGTAATTAAAACTAAGCTAATGCCCTCCTCACTCTTGCCATTTCTATGGGGTTTTTGTTCACCATTATCTACATATAGATTAAAAATTGTAATTGGGCGGACGATCGGGTTAGGAGAATCCACCACCTTCCCACTTGTCGCTGGCCGGGGATTGACACTTTGAAATTTTATTTAATCTGAGAAAATTGAGTTGAACTCTGGTACCCTGGGACGGGAGTGAAAAAAACAAACCAACAGCACTTATCCTTCAGGGCTGAGGCTAGAAAATCTTTGCAATGCTGGTGGCAGGTAGAAAGGGCTCCAGATATGCAGGGTAGAGGGAGCTGGGCTGTTAGCAGGGAAGGGGATAGTTCTTGGGAGACCCAGGCCCCTCTCTAGATGTTTCTTTGTGTGTGTGTGTGTGTGTGTGTGTGTGTGAACTCACTATGGAGATCATGCTGGCCTTGAACACACAGACACCTGCTCCTTGAGTACTGAGGTTAAAGGCTTGGGATACCATGCCTCACTGAAGACATTCTGGAGTCTTGCTGTAAGCTAAGTTACCCAAGCCCAGGGTGCCCACTTCACTGGCATGTGAGACTGAACTCTGCAGAGGGTGCTCGTATCTGCTGATGCACTGTGTACTCCAGACTAACATGTCTACAGGCTTCCAGACAGATCAGTCTCCACCTCCCACTTGGCTGCAGTCTCAGGCTTTTACCTGGGTTCTGGTGACGGAACTCAGTTTGTCCTCTTACCTGCTGGGCCATCTCGCCGGCCATGAAGACTTCTAATAACAAATATGGCAGTGGCAGAGTGTGCATGCTTCATGGGTTACACTGAATCTCGCTTCCTCAACTGCTCCCTTATGCTGGTATCAGAGCTGCCCTATGCTCCAAGATACCTGCGTTGTTCCCATAGGAATGAGCCTGCTCTGCTAGTCAGCTTCCTGCCAGTATAACAGGAAGAGAGAAACAGGCTCATAAGAGCAGAGTTTTGTTTGGGCTCACAGTATTACAGGGCCTGGTCTATATCTAATTGATCCCGATGCTTGCTTTTCTGGCTATGGTACGGTGGGACGTGGTGGTATAAGTGCATGGAAAAACAAACAAACAAACAAACAAACAAACAAACAACAATAATCTCCCCCCTTCCCAGCCGCCTGGTAACTGAGAGAAGGAAGGGACCAGGACCTACAGTCCTCTTTAAGGGCACACTCTCAATTATCCTGGTGATTAGGTCACACTGTCATTTCTTTCCCCTTCCCTCTCTTTTTTTTGAGACAAAGTTTCTCTGTGTAGCTCAGGCTGGCCTCAAACAAACATCCACCTGCTTCTGCCTCCCAAGTGATCCAACAAAAGGCCTGTGCCACCATTGCAGCTCACTGTCACCTCTTAAAGGTCCCACCAACTGTGTTAGTTACTTCGTCCATGACCAAAAGAGCTGGCAGAAAATTTAGGGGGAGAACAGATTTGGCTCATGCGTTGGAGGGTACGGTCTGTCCCATTGGGCAGGAGAATAGAGCCAGACACCTTCCATTACGTTGAGCCAGGAAAGGAAGCGTGAGCCCGGAAGTAACTGTAATAAGTAGCTGATAGAGGGTCATATCTGTAATCTGGCTCCCTCAGCCAGGCTTCATCTCCTGTCCCTAAAACCTTTCAAAATCATGCTTCTATTGGAACCAAGAATTCAAGATATGAGGTTCCTCCAGAGGTGGACATTTCAGATTCAGCATTATGCTCCTGGTCTACAAAGGCTCATCATATCTCACAATACAAAATGCATTTAGCCCAGCCCTGCGTCATTACAATGGCAGTGTGGTTCAAAAACATGAGGTCAAAGTCCTTACAGAGACAGACTCAAGACTGTCTTTTAGCCATGAGCTCCTGTAAAATAAAAAAAGGCAACCACGTTTCCCTGTACACAATGCCTCAGAGTAAACATTCTCGTTCCAAAGAGGACACCTTGGGGGCTTAGGAAGGGGAAGGAGACAAGAAACTATCAGGGTGTGACTTGGGCAGCCCCACCCTCATAGCCTGGCCACTTTCACTCACATGGATTTTCTCTGCACTGACTATATGTTGCCTGCAGCTTTCCATCGTGGATATCCCACAGCTCTGGCATCTCTCCATCCTGCCTGCGGAGTTTCAGCTCTGATATAGAATGTTCAACCACACCAGCCTTCCTTAGAAATCCGAGTGGGGTTGTCACAATACCACAGTGTGTGAACCACAAAGCCAGTATCACTGAAAGATGTTTGCCATGAGATTGAGCAGTAGATAGTGCAGTGGCCTCTGAGGACCTGCATAGCTGGTCCTGAGAACATTTCCCCCAGGTTGCTTTGCGCAACCAAAGGCTCCCTGATGCAACCTGCTCTCTGAAATGCATTTATAACTTGACATCCTGAGCCCACAATGGCTGGAGTCTGGTCAATTCTTAGAATCTCTCCTGTTACTTCAGACCAAAGCAATTCACTTCTTTTTAATTCTGTAAATCTCATTAACAACCACACTTTTCTTGTTCACAACTTTCAGTGTTCCCTTTCTGGTTAGATGATACATTGTCTCTCAAATTCAACTCTGCAGCTGCCTGTCAATGTAACTAAAGGTAGCCCATTGTAACCACACCACAGCCCCAAATGTTACACAGCCTTGAAATGTCACTTGTCCACATCACTAGCTTCCTCTAAACTCAGCCTTCCACAAAGTCCCAGGGCATGGACAAAACAGAGACTTTTTTTTTTTTTTTTTTTTTTTTTTTTTTTTTTTTTTTTTTTTTTTTTTTTTTTTTTTTTTTTTTTTTTGAGTCACCGCTTCCGTTGTGCACAGTTCTCACGGCTGTTTTTCTGTTCATGTTCTGCACTTCTGAGCTCACACAAGAGTGACTCCGAAGTTCAGTTTACAGAGCTCTAAGGCTCTGAGCCTGCTCACTAAACTCTTCCAAATTCCTCCCACAAACCACTTCCAAAAACCCAAGAACCAAATGGTGAGTGTTAGTCACAGCTGAAACCAGATACCAATTTTTCTGTTTTGATAAGCTCTGCCATTACTGTGACCAAATACACTACAGAAGCAACTTAGCTGAGAAGGGATTTATCTTGGCTCCTGGTTTCAGAGGTAGTGCTCCACCATGGCTGGGAAGGCTGTGCTCCACCATGGCTGGGAAGGCTGTGCTCCATCATGGCTGGGAGGGCTGTGCTCCACCATGGCTGGGAAAGCTGTGCTCCACCATGGCTAGGAAGGCTGTGCTCCACCATGGCTGGGAGGGCTGTGCTCCACCATGGCTGGGAGGGATGTGCTGCACCATGGCTGGGAGGGCTGTGCTCCACCATGGCTGGGAGGGCTGGGCTCCACCATGGCTGGGAGGGCTGGGCTCCACCATGGCAAGGAGGGCTGAGCAGAGACCAACAGCTCAGATGCTGGCAGCCAGGAAACAAGAGCAGGGGAACACAGGTGGCTCTGCCTGCTGTCTCTCCTTCCCATTTCCTTCTGTCCATGTCCCTAGTCCATGGGGGTCTTTCTGCATATACTCGGGGTGGGTTTTTCTTCTTACTTAATCCTGTGGAAGCATTCCTTGTGCCCACAGGTGTTCACAAGTTGAAGATGAGTCATCACTCTATATAGATATGCTAGATGTAGATAACCTCAAGGGCATAACATAAATAGTAAATTGTGGTCAAAAGTAACCAAGAAGTGTTGCATTTTGAGTGGCTTTGGTAACTTTGTAACTTATCTAATTTAATTCACAAACAACTCAGAAAATTTCTGTAAGCCTCACTCAGTATGCAGTTTGTCTGAATCTGCTTTGCCGTGACATGATTCCTGGGCTGGGATACTGTAAGAGATGAGGCTTTTTTAGCTCACAGTCTGCAGGCAGGATGTTCAGGCTACACCAGGCTACCTCGTCACATGGCTGATAACATCATATATGCGAGAATGATGAGGGGTGGGCGGGAAAGACCGTGATGGGCACAGAGGACAAGAGACAGGCGAGGAAGCAAACTATTCTGTTTTCTGGTGAAGCAGTACACTGAGACCAAGGTCTTCCCATGAGTATCCACAATCCTTTTAAGGCTGTGTCCCTGTGACCTATCTCCCCCAGCTTCCTCTCTGTCATCACGATTCCGTCACCTCTGAGGACTAGTACAGCAGGGATTCACACTCTGAGCCTGAGGGACAAAGTATACCTGCCCACGGTGCTGCAGTCCCCAGCCCCTCCTAGGTCAGCGGGTGCTGAACAGCAGACTCTGGACCACTTAGGGTTATTTTTAATTAGCTATTTTTAACATCAAGGATGAACTTTGAATTATTCTAAGTACAATAAGCTAACCACAAAAGGGCAGATGATACATCAATCAATATGTGTGATGCATGTGCATAAGTATGTGCACACCTGTGCACACATGTGGAGGCCAGAGATGAACGCTGATGTCTTTCCCCACTGCCTTTCACCTTACTTGTTAGGTCAGGGTTTCCCTGAACATGGAACTTTGGCTAGAAAGGCTAGCCAGCCATCCCAGGCCCCCCTCTTTCCCTCATGGGGTCAGCACAACTCACTCCAGTGCCTTTGGAGAACATGTGTGTTTGTCCTTCATTGTGAATATCACGAGGGTGGAAATGGTCTGTTCTACTCATGGATAGACCTGATTTTGTGTAGCTCAGGGGCCTTGGAACCTTCCCTGAGAGCAGGGGACTGCTTATGGCTGTGGTCAGAGATACCAACCACAAAAGCCAGACGGCGGAGGCAGTGTCACCTGCAGAGGGACAAGGTAGGTGGGTGGCACCTTAACTGTCATTTGGACATACAAAAGGAAGAAATCATAACTTACATTCCACCAAGCATGTGTGTGCCTTGACTCACACTAAGAACAATCAGCAAGTCCCAAAGATGGATGTCACATACTTCCATGCTCAGTGATGCCTGGAGCAGTGAACTGGGAGGCTGGAAGCCAGCACAAAGGAGTGCAGAGTCAGAATTGACTGCCTCAGAGCTGCAGGGTAAGTGGGGTTTAGAGGTGGGTGGACGCCCACAGCGAGGTGGCACTGTGGTTTGAGTGTGAATGGAATGCTGGCTTCCCACTGGTGGTACTGTTTGGGAGACTTTGGAACTTTCAGGAGGTGACACCCCAGTAGCCGGGGGTGGGGGGTGGGGGTGGGGTGTCTTGAATTTTATAGCCCAGACTCAGTTCCTGTTCTCTGTATGTGTGTCTACTGTGTCCTTTAATTCTGCACCAAATAGAGCATTTATGCCCCCCCCCCCGTGTGTGTGTGTGTGTGTGTGTGTGTGTGTGTGTGTGTGTGTGTGTGTGTATGCACAGGGAGAGCGTGTTGCACGTGGTCAACTTTGTGCATTACTCTCCAGGCCTCTCGGTGCCCAGGTTCACAGTAACTGTCCTTGTGTGGCTGTCCTGCATCAGCCTCCCTTGCTCGGGGACTATACAAGTCCAGACTGTTTGTGGGCTCTGTGATGGAGTTTGGTTCTTATGCTTGTGGCAAGCCCTTCACCCACTGGGCCATCTCTCCAGCATCCTTCAGTTTCTTCTTGTCAGGTATTTGGACACCACATCTGGCAGAGTAAATCTTATAATCATGAATGCACACAACACACTGAACAGTTCGCACACATCTCCAAGACAGGAAATGCTGTCACAAGAACAGAACAAACAAATGGAACTGGCACCCAGCCTTCACCAATCCAGTTATGTAAGGAACTCAACATTTGTTTCTGTATTGGGTAGAATAGGGATCACATAGATACAGTGACATTAGGGATCATTGCAGGAGACACTGCCTTGGTGGCCACAGCAGGCACAGTGACTGTACCCCCAGGGCTACAGAGGCTGAACAAAGCATTTCTCATGTGTGATCATGTGAGGATGGTATCATGACCTGTCTTGCAAATGTGGAAACCAAGGCTCAGAGTTGAGTGAGCCCCTCCCCAAAGCCACACAGAGTTAATGGTCTCTGTACTCTATGCTCCTAGCTCCCTCATTTAGGAGGGCAAAGGCAGATGCAGTTTCCTCTCAGGGTCACCTTTCAGCCAGGGAGCACAGAGCCCCCCTCCCCCAGCCCCGAGTCTGCCTCTGCTTGCACAGAGCTCCAGCTAGGTGCTCGAACTGAGTTGTCAAATAGGAGACAGAAAGGAAGAAAAAGCAATTTCTTCCATTTCTTGGCTCAATCCTATGCAGTCAATACTGTTAACAGTAAATCAAATATCAGGACTGCATTGACCCAGGAAAAGGCCAAGGAGAAAGAAAACCCACAGCAGAATCCAAAAAGTAGAAAATGAGTTCAGCCCAAGCTGTACATCATTTCCAGGGACAGAACCTGCCCTGGCAGCCGGTGGCTGGAGCTCTGGCTGTCCCCAAAAGCTAGGGCCAGGGCTTTGGGTGTGCAAATGTCCTTGTTTCTCCTACACTGGGGGACAGGAGGCCTCCAGAGTGTCCCCTGTCATTTACCAGGTTGAGCTTGGAAGATACCTCTGGGGAAAGGCTTCCTGGGATCTTTACTATTTGATCAACATGTACTCCATTATAAATGTTCTTTTAAAATGTCAGAGCTGAGTATGGTAACACATGCCTGATATTTTAGCATGCAGAGGCCAAAGCAGGAGAATTCTAAGTTGGGGGCCAGTCTGGGCTACAGTGAGTTCTATGCCACCACAAGTCAGTTAGTGAGAGACCCTGCCTAAACAAACACCAAGCTGGGATTCAAGAAGTTCTGTCAAGTACTTGCTGTAAAGACAGGAAGACCTGAGTCTGATCCTAGAATCCCCAAAGATAGGAATGGTAGTGAGCGCTTACAACCTCAGTACTGGGGAAGCAGACACAAGGGGATCCCTAGGGCTCCCTGGCCAGCCAGCACCTGTTTGGTGAGCTGTAGGCAGGAAGAGAGAGACTGTGCCTCAAAAAATAAGGTGGGGATTCTAAGTAACAAAACTCAAGGCTGACTTCTGGCTCCCACGTGCACACACAAGCAGCACACACACATGCATGCACTCACACATGCACAAACAAGCAAATGGGAATAAAGTCACAACCCCATACAAGATGTCAGGTGTATCTCACCATGTAGCCTCTGATGGTAAGTGTACAATGCCTTTTTAGCCATTGTGTGCACACATTGTCGTCCTAAGGCCCCAGGGGACTCAGCTGTGAACAAATTTACATAGTTTTGGCTTCACTGGGCTCCATAGTCACAAGTCGGGGGAGATGGGAGATAATTATGATCTTACAGACTAGATGTTGTGAGGCAAAATAAAGACCCGGAGCACTGGGATGTCAAGTTCAATTAAGGCGAAGGAACTTTTGATCAAAGCCTTTGCTCTGTGAGGGTGGGGCTGAAACACAGTGGTAGAGGGTTTGCCTAGCGCGCCTTGAGGTCAGAACCTGGGACCAGAGGCTTAGAGTAGGTGAGGACATGAACCCTGGGGACATGAGATGAGACTGAGCAGAGCAAGAGCAGAGCAAGGACCCTGAGGCAGCCTGTGCCCTGGGAGTGTGAGGAAGGAGGTGTGGCCACAGGAATCCAGGTTGGGCTGGGGCCAGACTTGCAGGGTCAGGATCTCTGACTTTCCTGAGGGCACCCGCATTAGTCTGGGGCTGTAAAAGGACCTCCCACTATCAGGACCTGTCTAAGTTTTAACAGGTATCTTTTGTGAGCACCTGATTGGAGAAGATTCTGAGATGTGAAAGGACCTTTGCAGTCATTCACTCCAGAGACCTGTTCCTCTGCAACTGTCTATGAAGTTGAAACATACATTTGGCATGTGATAACTGATACCTGAGCAAGGGGGTGGGGTGGGTGCTGGGTGATGGCAGCTATTACACACTGTTGCACCAAACTATTTTGTTCCAGCAAGTGCCTTTCTCGCTCTCAAACTACCTTTGGGGCTTGTCAGCGTCTCTCCCCTTCTTTCTTCTCCCCCTCCCTTGTCTTTACTTATCTTCTTACTTTTGAAATGCTGTCTCACTATGTTGCCCAGGCTGGTCTTGAACTCCAACTTTCCAGGTGTTGAGTTTATAGACACACAACACTGTGCCTGTTTTTTCGTGTTTGTACACTTAAAAATCCACCCTGGACAGGCAGATGAAAACCGAGAAGCCAAGCTGGGCACGCTGGGGCGTGGTAGCCCCATGCTTCAAACTGAAGTGGGGCTATCTTGAGTTCAAGACCAGTCTGGGAATCCACTTGTTTTTGAGTTCTGTGATCCTGGGTGGTCACACACACATCAGGGAGCTAGTTTGTTCTCCTTCAGTGTGGGGCATGCCTCTGTGCCTTTCACATAGGAGAGATACCAGCGTGTTCGTGGACACAGTGCTCAGTACCTGCCATGCTGGAGCAAGAGGGGTTCAGCCAGCAGAGGCTTTTTGTGGGGAGCTTTGTCAGGAGAACTCCGATGGGGGAAAGTCGCAGGTGCTGGGACAAAGTTCCAGCTCTTCTACACTTCTCTGAGCAGTCGGCCTCTCTGATTGTCTGAGGAGCCAGAGGCCTGCTGACCATCCTGTCTTTCTTGTCCTGGTCCCTTCTACACTCCTAGGTAAAATCAGCTGCCTGTTCCGTAGTTGTTGCTCTTCTGTGATGGCCAGCTGTCACCTTCTGATAACATCATGCCCTCTCTCTGCTTGTACCCTCTGCCATGTCTGGAGGAAGGTAGACCCCAGATCCCTCCTCCCTCCCTCTGCCTCAGCAATTGGCTCAGTGACAGGACTCAAGGCTAATTCTTGCCAATGAGAGTTCCATCCCGGGAGTCTCTTCTATTGTGGATGCAACAGTCAGCCTGAGGTGGGGGATCTGCTGCAGTTACAGGCAAACAGACGACCTGGAGATTTAGGTGAAGGCAGCCCAAGCTTTCTGGGCATGGGACATGAGGATCTCTGTGGGTTTGTGGCCCCTCCTGATGTCCCCTTGATCCATGCTCAAGGGTATGGAGCGATGGGTACCCCACTTCATCAGACATCAGGGCTGGGGCTGTGCAGTCACGGAGGCAGCCTTTCTGAAGCTGGCCTACTTGACCAGACAAGGAACCGTGTTGACCACGTGGGCCCAGTTTCCACTTCTTCCTCCCTTCATGACTGCAGCTCTTAGTGCTTATTCGACAGGGGTGCCTGCCTTGCTCGCTATAACCTCAAAACCGCTTCCTGACACTGTCTTCCATAGTCTCTCAGTACAGAAGGAGCCAGAGAGACAGCTGGACCATAAAGCTCTTCAGAGCAAGCCTGAGGCCCCGAGCTAAGTCCCCAGAACTCATAGGGAAAGACATGTGTAAAAATTCCAGCGCCAGGTTGGCAGAGACAGGCAGATCCCTGGGGCTCACTGGCCAGCCTCGCCTACTTGGTCAAGCTTTGGGTTTTCTCTCAAAACCCAAGGTAAGTAGTTTTGGGAAATGACTCCTGAGGCTAATCTCTGGTCTCCACGCACATATGCACACACTTGCATACAGAAAGGCTCTCTATGAACACATAGTAGCAGCCCCAGTGGCCCTTGTGGGTCCAATAATGTCTTAATTCCTTGTAGGTGGTGGGGTCCTCATCGGGAACCTAGGCAGATAGTATTATCTGGGCCACCAGGCTAAAATCTGAGTGCAGGGAGCTATGTTTTGGTCATGGCCAAGAACTCCCCCTACACTAGCCTCTTGATCTCTGGACCAGGTCTGGCTTTTGGAGTGCAGTTTGATGAGCTGAGCATGGTGGGGAAGGGGTGGTGTCTGCTACATCTCCCTTGGGGGTCACCAGGAGTCAGTGAGCAGAGGCTGGGCTTATGAATTTCTGCTCAGGGCCACAGACAAAGGGGTCTTACTTGGCAATGTTTTTACCCTGGCAACCCTTTCCATGCTAGAGAGTCGGGGAGGAGGCGCTGGGAGGGGGGCTGTGGGGAGAGAGGGGTTCCTGGAGGGGATATCTACCTTAGAGGTATAAGACAGACGCTGTCTGTGTGGGTGTCTTATCTTCTCCACATCTTGTCCTTTCTATGTCTCTGTATTTTAAGAACATCTAGAGAGCTGGATTCGAGTCTAGACATCTCCAACTCACTGTGTGACCTTGTGCCAGTGACTTGCCCTCTCTGAAATTCAGGTTTTTTTCCCTATGAACTGGGGATCATGATCTGTAGGGTGATTTAGGGGAGACCAGTACATTCTGAGCACTGCTCTCTGCCCAACTGTTTCTCATTTGATTGTTTCCTCTTGTTTGGGGTTAGCCCCTGAGGTACCTACCGATTTAGTCAGGGTTACTGCTGCTGTGATAAAACAGGAACCCTGGCCAAAGCAACCTGGGGAGGAAAGGGTTAATTCAATTTGCACTTCCACATTGCTGTCACTGAAGGAAGTCAGGACAGGAACTCAGGCAGGGCAGGAACCTGGAGGCAGGAGCTGATGCAGAGGTCATGGAGGGGTGCTGCTCACTGGCTTGCTCTCCATGGATTGCTCAGTCTGCTTTCTTACAGAACCCAGGACCTCCAGCCCAGGGATGGCCCCACCCACCATGGGCTGGACCCTCCCCCATCAATCACTGATTAAGAAAATGCCTACAGCTGGATCTCATGGAGGCATCTTCTCAAGTGAGGCTCCTTCCTTTCAGATGACTTCAGCTTGTATCAAGTTGACTTAAAACCAGCCAGGGCAGTCAGCTTCCAGATCCTCACAGATGGGGGCATTTCAAAGGAACAAGGTGGCTGTTCTGGGAGGATGGCTGCTGACATATCTCCATTAGTGGATAAGATATGAGTCACTTTAGAGCAGGTGAGGAGACCAAGGGTAATTCTGAGGGTGTTGTCTGTCCTGCCTCCACTTGCCTGTGCATGAATGAAGCACCTCCCACCCTGCTACCAGCGTTTGGGGAGGGGTAAGAGCTGATGGTTGGGCTGTTTTGTACCAGGAACAAGACTGGTACAAACCAGGCTGCCCTAACTCACGCAAAGGATCGGGCTTTCCATGTGTCTCGGGAGCAGATTGGTGACAAGCTGAGACCAAAGTCACGCTGGTACGGGGTTTACACAAATGAAACCTAACTTTGTTAGAAGCCAATGTAATTGGATAGTTTTCATAAAGAGGATAATCTGGCCCTGAATTTGGGCACACATTTTTACTAAAAAAGTATGTTCTGTTACCTTTAGCATCCTGCCTGACCTATTGGCTTATTATTTTTGTGACAGGACTTCCTAAATTCTGAGATTTCAGAGCTGTGCCAGCACACAGCAAAGACCTTAATATTTTTGAAATTGAGAATCTCCATTGCATCTGTGCCTGGGTACATGTCTGTGTACCACGCATGTGCAGGAGAAGAAGGGAGTCTTGAGCCACGGTGTGGGTTCTGGTAAGCGAATAAAGGTCCTCTGCAAGAGCAGCCATTGCTCCTAACCTGAAACTTCTCTCCAGCCCAAATAACTTAATTTTTAATTGGTGGGGGCATTAGGGATGGTACTTAGCCTGGCGCATGAGGGTCTGGCCTCCTACCAAACTGCACTCTATCATTCCTCGTGCCTGGGACTTGAACCTCCTCACACCTGCTTCGTCCTTGATGATGTAAGTCACTCAATCTGTAGATTTGTTTCCTGGAGGCCCTCGGCTCACCCGCCGTTGGTCTGCAGTTCCGCTGATGGCCACGCGGTGTCACCATCGGCCCGCGGTTCCTGGGAGAGGCGGGCGGGCTGGACCATCCATCACCCAGCCATGGTGCAGACAATGCGGGGAGCGGCCCGGCCCGCGCTGTCGGTACAAAGGATGCGCTGTTAACACGTGTACGGTAATGGGCTCCCCCACGGCCTCTTCCCGGGCCGCCCGCTCCCTGCCCGACGCATGGCCGGAGACATCCATCTAAATTATGTCACCCAGCTGAGAGAGGCTCCCTGCCCAGGCGGCCCGGGCCAGCGCTCTCTCTCTCTCTCTCTCTCTCTCTCTCTCTCTCTCTCTCTCTCTCTCTCATGCCCCCATCCCTCTCCATCCTCTCTCTCTGTGTACACCCCTGCTTGGGGGGAGGAACCTCACAGATGAGCACCTACTGTGTGCTGAGCCCCAGCCATAAGGTGGTGTGACTGATTTGGTCTATTTCTCAGAAGGAGAAACTCAAGCCTCGGTGTCAGAAAGGGTTTATTTTAAAGTTATTCTGTCCTGAAGTTTGCCCAGGCTGCCTGAAAACATCAAAACAAAACACGCCCCCAATGTATTGACATTTGACTGTCACCCCAAGTCATAAAATGCTTGTGTTTAAAGATGTTCTGGGTCTGAGAAGAGGTAGGTCCAAGCTAGACCTGCATGCAATGCTTTCCACACAGGTGAGTGCAGTGTGGAGAGACTTTAGGATCTCGGTACCAGGGACCACTGAGAGACTCCCAGCTTCAGGAAACGAGGTGGGCACATGTGAGGGAAGACTCTACACACACCTGTGTGCACCCTTGCACACACATCTCACACATCTGTGGCCCCAAGTGAACAAGACCCTGGTGGAGTCAGGACTGCTGACCCACCAGTCACACACCCAAAGACACCTGTTTTTTCCTCACGGTCTCTTTTGCTTCCTCTTTCCCGTTGGCCTGTCCAAACTGCCTGTCTGCTGGCTTTCTGTGTTTGTGGATCTGTGTGGCCTGGCCACCTTGGATGATATAAGCAGGTAGTGTGGGGTCTTTCTGGCCTGGCTGGTTTCATGCGCCGTCATGTTGTCAAGGTTTATCCACACTGTAGCACATGCCAATTATACTACAATTGTGGTACATTTACACATGTAGTGTGCATTTCACTCCTTTTTAATGGCCAAGTAATATTCCAACATCCCACGTTCGTGTTCTTCTGTGGATGGTTTCCTCTTTCTGGCTTTTAAGATTGATGCCATTAGGACCTTTTGTGTGGGTGAGTACTTTCACTCCTTTGGATATGTACATCTGGCAGGGAAGTTCTGGGTCCTGTGGCAGTGCTGTATTTAATTATTTGATGCCAACCTGTTTCTCTTGTGGCCATATCATTTTCTATCCCTAGCACCATACAAGGGCTTACATCTCTTTTGACTGTTTTATTCTGGCCATCCTAGGCTGTCCTGAAGTCCCTTACTGTTTAATCTGTTTCTCTCCTGATTAATAATCTTTGACTTTTTTTTCCTGTGTTCATTGGCCATCCGTATTGTAATCTTCTTCACGGAAACATGAATTTATAAATTTTACTTATTGAAAACAAGCTCTTCATTGTTGAGCTGCCAGAGCTTTTTACATATTATGGACACAGCTGCTTCTGTGAAACAGGGTTTGCAGTTTGAGGTTGCCTTGTCTCTACAGTATCATTTGCTTCATCAAACTTTTAGGTTTTAGTGCACAGTCTCATGTTTTTATTTTTATTTTTATTTTTTGCTTTCCAGGAGTGTGATGTGTTCTCTGAGAACCCTGTAGTATATAACTCTAAAAATGTAAGAGACTGGTCAGGGTGTAGGGCTCCAACAAAGGACAATAATAATTGCGGGACTGAGCAGACATGGGTTGGCTATTCTTGGCAGTAACATGGGAGACCACACAGTACCTTGGCCTCTAGTCCCCACTGAAAAGTGAAGATAGGCACATAGCCTTGGTGTTTCTGTGACATTGGAGGAGGGTGTGAACATGCTCAGAGGACAGATGCCATGACCTGCACTGGGGTCCCAGGCTTTACACCCTCAGCACCATGGCTAGGAATATCTGCCCCTGAGTCATATGGTGTCATACCCTTTGGAAGTCCCTGCTCCATGGCTTCCTTTTTCCTGTTGAAAGCTGTGAGAATCAGGCCGAGGGATAGAGGAACAGTGTGTGCCACAGCTCTTCTGGGTCTCCATGGGTTCTAGGGGAACCCAGAGGGCAGCGAGGCCTCCATTTCCTGCTCTCAGTGAGGTACCCAGTGAGGTTCAGAGAGGCCAAGCCACTGTAGCAAGGTCACATAGCCCACCTTGGAATGAACTTCAGAGCAAAGTGCTTGCCTCTGGGGTCAGAACTATGGAAGAGCCACTGTCCACCAAGCACCGCGCTTGTCACCTATCTGCAGGATTATGGGGTACCGTGAAACCTGCTGTTAGAACCGCCTTAATTTATGGCTTGCTCTTTGGGCCTCAGTGTTTTAAGCTGTCCAATGGGGACATGTACTGTCCCTGTCCCCAAGATTGCTGTGAGAAGTGAGAACTGAGTCTGAGATCAGCTCACTATGGACCGACCCTGGGCACACACTGGATAGTAGAGAATCCCTGAGATTGAGAAAAATTCAGGCAGAGACCGGAGGTGGGCTCAGTCTGGCTGCGGCTGAATGCATCAGGTCCTGGGTTCCATCCCCACACTGCAGACACCAGGGGTAGTGCTCTACACCTGTAATCTCAGAGCTTAGCAGGAGGCAGAAGTTCAGGGCCAGCATGCACAGTGAGTTCAAGGTTAGCCTGGGACACAAGAGACCCTGTTTAAAAAGTCAAACCAGATGGAAACAATGACCCCAACACCCACAAAACCCACATACAAAAGCTTTGTCCTATTCTACTCACTAAGGTGGAGGAGGGTCCGGCCAGGTGTTCCCTGCTCACCTCTGGGCCTGGGCCTCAGAGTGGCGCAGGGCTGTAGGAAGAACCCCATAGTGCTCCCTACTCCCAATAGGGGTGGAGAAAATTGATTCTGGCCCTTGGGGCCGCAGGTGGCAGGACAATTACCCAGTGTGAGCTGGGAGATGGGAAGCCCCTGGGGTCAGGGCTGGCTGATGTGAGCACATCCTTACTGCTGGCTGTGGGCCAGCAATGCTGAGCCAGTCAGTCGTGGGCCACATGCAATGCGCCAGGGCCTCATTGGGTTCTCATGGGTGCTGCTTCTTAACCCCCAGTTCACTTCTAGAAATTTATTTTTCTGGTTCTTTCTTCCTGGATTCTGTTCTCTCTATATACAGTGTGTGTGTGTGTGTGTGTGTGTGTGTGTGTGTGTGTGTATGCTCAGCCTCAGCCCTCTGCATCAGAAAGCAATGAGCCATCATCCTGACCCACCGTTGGACCTTTTTCGTTTGGGGTATTGGGTTTCAGATCATACCCAGGACCTTATGAATGTTTAGCAAATGTTCTGCCACTGAGCCAAACCCATCTGAGGTCTAGACATTTCCCTAGGAGCCTTTATGACTCCTGTAAAGAACCAAGAGCAAGGTAACTCTGTCGCCTGCTCACGTCTCCAGAGCTGCTCACGTCTCCAGAGCTCAATGCTTACTTGGTATCTGACATGCAGCCCAGTGTTCCCAGCACAAGGCCTCATGCATGGCAGTAGCACAGCATGAGAATTCACACACACACACACACACACACACACACACACACACACACACACACGATGATGTAAGGCAGGGATCAGGTCCTGGGCAGTGAGTACTGTAAGGATGGTCGGTCTCTCCTCTGATCTTTCTTCCCTCACCTGACCCACTGCAGGTCCAGCCTGGCACCAGGAAGGTGGAATGTTTGAATCCCTGCTTACTCTGGTATACTCAGTCAAGGAGGCCTTTTGGAAGTGAACAGTGTACCACCCCCTTTATAAATGGGGACACAGAGGCCTGAGTAGCTGATCCAAAGATGCAGAAAATGATGGCAGAGACCAGCCTAGAATTGGTTCCCACCTCCTTCCGCGCTTGTGAAGCCTGGTGTGTCCATGCTTTTGGCAGCAAGGCCTGGCCTAGGCCTTTGGATTCATTCTACACTGGCATAGGATGGCAGCCCTGGGGGAGGGGCAGACAACATGTTCCTGTGTGAGTATAGATCATTCTCACTTTAGAATTAAAGTAAGACCCTGGAGTATTAGGCATTCTCTACTTCAGGTCTTCTGTGCTGAGGGCACGGATGCTGGTGTGAGCTGCGGTGTTGGGCATTGCCAGCTTACTCTCAGCTCCCCGTCTTACAGTGAGATGCAGCATACAGCAGCCATGCAAGAATGGAATGTTCAGAGTTGTGTGAACACAGATTCTGTGAGTGGGGGTGTCAAAGGTTATTATATGTTCAGTGATGACCATGGAGAGCAGAGATGAGATTATAGAGGCTCCTGTAGTCAACATTGCTTCCTCTGAAGAGACACCCCAGTCCATGGAGACCGATGGACAGGGGAGCCATCTGCACTGGAGTACCCGGCTCTGTTCCCTGGGCCAAGTTAGCTTAAGAACTACTCAGTCCTGTCATTGACTTTCATAGAGCCTGTGGGTGATGACAGGGGTCTCTGGGCCCTGGAACCCCAACAGCTTCTACATCAGAATTCCCTTCAGTGTGCGGTTGGGTCTGAGGTCAGTCTGTGTGCCGGTGCCCAGCCTTGGAGACAGCCTGTATGCTGCTGACACTATCTTGCTTCATCAGTCTGCATCCAAAGTTCTCTTTTGATGAGGAACCAGAGGCTGTTGGGCAAGGACCCTTTGTGGCTGCACCTAGTCAGGAGAGACACAGCTTAAGCATTCAGTCATAGTTCTACAGTGACAAACTTGACACAGCATATCTATTTACTTACTTTTGAGACAGGGTCTCTATAGCCCTGGCTGTCCTGAAACTCTCTATGTAGGTCAGGCTGGCCTCAAACTCACTGAGATCCACCTGCCTCTGCCTCCCAGGTGCTGGGATTAAAGGTGTGCATCACCAAGCCTGACAACATTGTACAGTGTTTTATGAACATCAGGTATCCCTCCAGTGTCACCCTAGATTTTGACAACCCTTCCCAACAGTAGAGTCCCCTGTATTTTGTGAGTTAACTGGTATTCCTGTATCACGGGCACTTAGAGGGATGGAGATGAGTGGTCTCAGCAGTAACAGTGGGGTGCAAGGTAGTGTGGGCAGAGCAGGAAAAGGAGGTGCCTCTTGCCTGCATGGATAGCTAGCTGCAGGACACAGTCAAAGAGGAGAGGGTGGGGTTGGCAGTGGCACCCTGTGTGTGTGTGTATGTGTGTGTGCACCCTGTGTGTGTATGTGTGTGTGTGCACCCTGTGTATGTTGCAAGTATATGTGTGTGTGTGCACCCTGTGTGTGTGTATGTGTGTGTATGTACCCTATGTATGTGTGTATGTGTGTATATACCCTGTGTGTGTATGTACCCTATGTGTGTGTGTATGTGTGTGTACACCCTGTGTGTATGTGTGTGTGCCCACCCTGTGTGTGTGTTGCATGTATATGTGTGTGTGCACCCTGTGTGTGTGTATGTGTGTGTATGTGTGTATATGCAGGTGGCCCACAGCTAAGGAACTGCTGGAGGCCGTCTCTGCCCAGGTTGGTTACTGTGCTTCTATTTCTGTAGCTGTACTTGTGGCCAGCCCTCCTTCTTCAGAGAAAGAACTCAGAGGTGATGGGAAAATGACTCCCTTAGGGTCTTACTGTGAGCAGGACCTCAGGGGCAGTTACAGCCACACCCATTTACACCACAGTGAACAGCACAGAGAAGCACCCGCTGGCTTCCCACGCACCCACTCTCTGGGTTATTAAATTTATAGTTGACTTTCAGGGCATCCAGTGGCGTTTCTAGGCAGGCTCCACTAGGACTCAGGGACTCAGTTCCTGCAGAGCTCTGGGTCAGCTGCTCACTCTCTCAGCGTGCATGCTTTCAGTGCCCACCCTAGGACCTCAGCGCTTAAGGAGAAAATCCCAGCTGGAATCCTTTGCACTTCTGCTGCCTCGGCCTCAGGGGACTCTACTGTTGGGAAGGGTTGTCAAAATCTAGGGTGACACTGGAGGGATTCTGGGGGCTGACCAGACTCCATCAGGGAGGCTTCCTGGATAGGGGCTGCTGCTCTGAGACTTGAGAAACAGCACAGAAGTGAAGAATACGTCCGGGAGGGAAGACTCTCTAAGTACTTGAAACTTAGAGAAATGAGACTTTAATGGAAAGAGATTAAACCTGCCAGGCCTGACCGTGATGAACCTATGCACATCTTTCTAAATGCTCCAAATCATCTCTGGATTGCTTCTCATGCATGCACATGTGTGTCCGTGTCTGTGCGTCCACGTGTGTGTGCATGTGTCTCTCTGTGTGTGATGTGTGTGTGCTTGTGCCCATGTGTGTGTATGTGTGTGTGTGTGCGTGTGTGTATGTCTATGTATGCATGAGTGTTTGCGTGTGTGTGGTGTTTTTGTGTATGTATGTATATGTGTGCATGAATGTCTCTGTGTGTATGTGGTGTGTGTGTATGTATATGTGTGCATGAGGGTCTCTATGTGTGTGTAAGTATGTAGGGCAGAGGAGAGCATCATGTGTCTTTGTGTTTTGAGTCAGACTCTCCCTGAATCCAGGGCTCACTGATTGCTTAGCCTGGCTGGTCATTGAGCCCACGGCTCTCTTCTGTCACTGCCTCTTGGGCATGAGACATCATGAGACATCTAAGTCTGTCACCGCTGCACCTGAGTTTTTGTGTGAACTCTGGGGACCAGAACTCAGGCTTGTGGCATCTCCCCAGCTCTGAGATTAAATATTCAATATACTGTAAATACAATGTAAATACTGTAAATACAATGTCCATGGGGACAGGGTACATTTTAGGTTCAGCCTTATGCATCTTGATATTTGACCTTCCTTGGGCTGTACCCTTGGATATGAACCCTGATGATGCCAAGTTTATATGGCTCAGTCATTGCCCAGGCAGCTCAGGAGAACAGTGTCTTCTGGTGTGTTGCTTGTCCGGAGGCAGAGAGAGGGTGGACAGAAGGCACCACACTGTCATGATTCTGCCTGGTGTGACAACAATTGATTTTCTCTCTCCATTGTGGTCTGAATGGGTAATGTCCCTCATAGGGACATTTGAGCATTTGGTCCCCAGGTGGTGGCACAGTCCCCAAAAGGAAAGGATGTGGACCATTTAGGGGCGGAGCTTGTCTGGAGGAAGTGGGTCATTGAGGGGTGGACCTTCAGTCTCTAGAGTCTATCTCCACTTCCTGCTTACCCTCTGTTTCCTGAGTGTAGGTTCAATGTGACCACACAGCCTGTGGCTCCTGCCTGCTGAGTCTCCCCTACCATGATGGGCTCTGTCCGTCTGGAATCGTGAGCCAGAATAAGACTTTGGCCCTTAAGTTGCTTCTGTTAGAACATTTGTCACAGCAACAGAAAAAGAAACAAAGATGTACTTCCTGTCCAGGACAGGTTATTGACTAAGTCCCCTGGGTGAGGCTGATGACCTCCGTAAGGACAGCAGGGTTGCTGGGGAAGGGACTGGGAGATGTCATGCTGCCTGGAGGAGGTGTCTTGGGTAGTGACTGGGGACTTCTGACTACCTGCTGTCCTCTATCTTACTAAAGCTGCACCATGGTGACTGACTTGACAGCCTGTTGGTGTCCTTGTGATTGCATTTGATTCTCTAATGACAAGCGATGAACTCTGTCTTCTCGGTGCAGCTTACAGTTGGATGGCCTTGGGCCATCACATGGCCCCATGTTCAAAAGGCGGCCTTGTAAATTGTCTAATAAAGTGATAAAGAGAGGGGCTTGCTAAATGACTTGTCTTTTAACCATTGTAATGGGGATTTTTGTAACATTGTTTTATGTGAGAATGCAGAAATTATCACACGTAATTAGAATCATCTCCAGTCTCTGCCAGGCCCTTGACACATCCCGGAACCCGCGTCACACTGAGCAAGTCAGCTTGTAAAAGCTAATCAAATACAGTTTTAAAATGCAGTCACATTTGGAGTGCCTCCGTGAAGGCAGTCGGGAAGGCTGCCCAAGCCAGCTCCACCTTGGATGGAACGGAAGAAGAAGGGAGAAGGAGAGGGCAGGAATGGCAGCCAAGCCATGGGTGTGTCTTTATAGCATCGTCAGAGACAGAGGGAAGGATGGTGACTGCTGGGCAGCCTCAGACCCAATTGTTCAAGGTTCAGTCTAGAAACTCCAGTGATGGCCCCTCTAGTCCTGCTTGGATCTTTGTATCATGGGTTTTATCTCATGCAAACCGATCTGGTCCTTGCCTGCAGATCTTAACGGTGCGATTGGGTGCACCTGTGCATCTGTCCATCTGCAAGAGGCAGAGTTTGTTTGTCTGGAGAAGCTTACACAGTGTGTGTGTGTGTGTGTGTGTGAGAGAGAGAGAGAGAGAGAGAGAGAGAGAGAGAGAGAGAGAGAGAGGCAGACAGACAGACATTCAGAAATGAAAACTGTCTGACAAGCTTTTTTGGTGGTGTTTGTGTGGGAAGAGGTTACAATGGTGGTGGATACTAAATGGTTATTTATTTATATATTTATTTATTTATGCATGTGTGTATGTGTTGTGTGTATACATGTGCCTGGTGTGTGTATGAGTCAGACCAGGATTTTAGGCTCATGCTGAGGACATTCTGAAGAAAGTGACTTCCCAGTTGACACCTGTACGGTCAGAAGTTACCCTGGAAAGGGTGATTGACTTGAAACTTTGGAAGTGAGAGAAGGGTATGTGCAGAGGTCCTGAGGTGAGAGAGCAACGTTTGTGCCTGCCCAGGCTTTGTGTGAATTACGGGGTACTGTGGGACTATGATCCTGTATACTCTGAATATTTGTCACTGTAAAAATTAGTTTAATAAAATGCTGATTGGCCAGAAGCTAGACAGGAAGTAGAGATGGGTCAACCAGAATAGGAGAATTCCAGGAATTGGAAGAGCAGAGAGCAGATGTCAACTAGACACAGAAGAAGGAAGACAAGAATGCTGCTCTGAAGAATAGGTACCAAACCACATGGCTAAACATGGATAAGGATCATGGGTTAGTTTAAGACTAAGAGTTAACAAGTAATATGCTTGATCATATGCCAAACAGTTTATAATTAATATAAACCTTTGTGTGATTATTCAGGACTAAATGGCTGCAGGACCAGCTGGGTGGGACAGAGAAACTTCTAACTATACTGAGTTTTGAACCACATACCCATGTGTCAAATGCCTGAGTCACTGAACCATCTCCCCAGCCTACAAACTGTCACTTTGTTTAGTTGGCTCCAATGAGAATAAGCATGGCCCCACCCAGTTCCCAGGGAAGAATGCACATTGCTCTCTGCTAGGTGTGGGTGGGAGCACCCTCTCCTCTGATTGTCCCCTGTAGTCCCTGTGCTGCTACATGGATCTGCTAGGAGGCAGAGCCAGCCTCAGCTCTAGCTGAGGTGTGTGGGTGGGATCTGAGATGCATCGGAAAAAGTGGTCCTGTGAAGTAAGGGTTGATGCCATGGGGATACCAGCGGTTCATGAATATTCTGGGCACTTGTACTCTGAAGCCAGTGTCTGGCTCAGCTCCTGACTCACCAATATTACAGCTCAGTGGTGATGAGCTGGCCATCTCCAGCTTTAGTTTATGCCACAAGCTCAAAGAGTTGCAGCGGAGAATTTTCAGAGATCCATCCTGTTTGAGCATTGGAAAGCTATTTTCTCCCATAGAGACCATGGGATGGAGCTTGAGGGTAAGGAGATGAAGACCCAGGTGTTCATGACAAGGCCTGAGTTCCAAGGAACACAGAGTGTGCACTGGGAGGAGGAGCCGACAGCAGCGTTCTTGAGAACGAGCCTCAAGCTTGTCAGTCTCCTCTCTCACAGTGCAACTTGTGAGAGAGCTTGTGGGTTGAGGCATTCTGGGAGTGAATAGTCAGCTCAAGACAGCTTACACCAATGAGTGCAAAGGTCACCCACGATGATGCGTTTTTCCTCAAGACTGAAGAAACTTCCAGACCCTCAAAGTCATGACCTTCCTTCATCATGGTGAGGTGAGCATCTTGGCTAAATATGGGCTTTCGCTTGTTATCTGTGTGACGCTAGCTCAGAGGTTAACTCTCTGAGTCCCAGTGCTTTTCCACAGCACAAAGAGAAGCTTTGTTGGCACTGGGGAGTGGGGTCACAGCACAGTCCTGATGTCTGAGCCCAGATCTGCTTTGCGTCACATTGTGGGCTCCGTGCACACTTGATGACCAGTGAGCAGAAGGGAAAGATGAGCTATATCCGCTTTGCCCTTTAGCTCCTGGCTCAGAAGACACCTGCCTTTTAAAGTATCTGTTGAACTTTGATCTCTCAACTGTGGACTCCTGCAACATCAAGAGTAAGTTACATATTTTTCTTTCTCTAAGAAGGAAGAACCAGGATATAGTTACATCAGATAAAAGCAAAATCTAAGTCCAACAGAGTAAAGGTGTCTGTCAGGCATGTGGGACTTACCATCTTTCTGAGCTCCAAAAGGCCCAGGCTGTTCCAGTTCTCCAGCTCTTCTGTGCACACCACATGTAGATTGTTTCCTAGGCTCAGACCAGCTTCACCCCCCCATGCTGCTGTCCTTGGTGCTATCCCATGTCACTGGCATTTCCAAAATGCTGGGGTTTCCACTGCAACTGACCCTGCCACATAGTGCCAAGCTTTGATTTTTCTCCATGACTCCTTCAATCCTGCAACAGAGGATTGAAGTAGAAGGATTGGAACTTTCTACTGTAACTGAGACTTTAGTGTCACCAATGGCTTCTCCTGGCTTCTCATGGTGCCAAAGCATTGTCAAGTTAGGTTGCCAGACTTGGTCCCTGTTGGGTTACAAGTTCTGTGTGTTGACCTTGAGGAAACACTTCCCAGAAGACATCACCTCAGTGATGCTGGTTTCTTCTTAATCACTGCTGATTCTTCAGCCCCAGCTGACCAGATTCCATTATTCTAGCAAAGCAAAGGTTTCATTTTAGTGGTTCTGTTTTCCAGTTTTTTTTTTTTTTTACCTCTAGCCCTTGATAATCCTAGTTAGCTTTCTTTGTGTCTTATTGTTGTCTCAAGATGTGACCTGTCAGCTACTGCTCCAGTACAGTACCATGACTGCCTTTCTGCTTCTCTGCTCCCTGCTATGGTGGTCATGGACTCTAACCCACTGAAACTGTAAGTCCCCAATAAACTCTTCTATAAGTGGTCTTTGTCATGGTCTTATCACAGTAATGGGAAATTAATTAAATCGTCACCCACCCAGGAGAGCTGGGCTCTCCCACATTCATCATTAACCAAGGAAAGTGCCCCCAGCTTTGCCCACAGGCCAGTCTGCTAGGGGGTGTATTTTTTGGTGTTTGTTTTCCTTAATTGAGGTTCCCCCTTTGCAAATGACTCTGACTTGCATCAAGTTGACAAAAACCAACCAAGACCCTAGTGCTTGGCGTATATATCCTCTACTCTAACCAAATGCAATATTAGTTTTCTTCTCTCTTGTTGAGAGCTAGAAAAAAATGGCTACCAGAGGAACAGAAGACTGAGCAGAGGTAGAGAGAGCCCTTTCTAATGTTTACCAGTGAGGACACTTGTGGGGAGGGCACTAATCTCAGCACCTTGTACATGCAGAATGGACACGTGGATGGCCCAGGCTACTCTCATCTTACCAATGAGGACACTTGTGGGGAGGGCACTCATCTCAGCACCTTGTACATGCAGAATGGACACATGGATGGCCCAGGCTACTCTCATCTTACCAATGAGGACACTTGTGGGGAGGGCACTCATCTCAGCACCTTGTACATGCAGAATGGACACGTGGATGGCCCAGGCTACTCTCATCTTACCAATGAGGACACTTGTGGGGAGGGCACTCATCTCAGCACCTTGTACATGCAGAATGGACACGTGGATGGCCCAGGCTACTCTCATCTTACTGCAGAAGAGCTGGATTCTCACTGCTGAGTAAGGAGGACAGCAAGCCCCCACTGTCTGTCACCAGACCCAGCCATCACGCCAGGTATTTTAAGCAGGAGGGGACTGAAACACCAGAAGGCCAGGGAAGGGCTGTGGTTTTTGGGATAGTTCAGGGACCTCAGAGCATCACTTACTGTGGTAGTTTGAATGTGATTGGCCCCCATAAAAGGAAGAGGCACTATTGGGAGGTATGGCCTTGTTTGATTAGGTTATGACTTTGTTGGAGGAGGTGTGTCACTATGGAGGGGGGCTTTGAGGTTTCCTATGCTCAAGCTATGCTCAGTATAGACTCAGTTTACTTCCTGTTGCCTGTGGATCAAGACGTAGGACTCTCAGTTCCTTCTCCAGCACCATGTCTCCCTATATGCTGCCATGTTCTGCCTTGATGATAATGGACTAAACCTCTGAAACTGTAAGCCATTCCCAATTAAATGGTTTTCTTCATAAGAATTACCGTGGTCATACTATCTCTTCATAGTAATAGAACCCCGAAGACACTTACTATCATATAGGTATTTTACTAATTGTTGTGGTGTGATCAGATGATTCCAGATCCCTGACTGCTTGAGTTCCTGTCTTGACTTTCTATAATGATGACCAGTGATGTAGAAGTGTAAGCTGAGTAAACCCTGTCCCCCAATTTGCCTTGGTCATGGTGTTTTATCACAGCCATAGAAACTTAAAGACACCCATTAAGCTCCCAAGTAAGGAAGGGAATTTTCATAGAAACCCAGGGTCTGCATAGTGGGAGTCTGTCTCCTCTGCTGGGGCAGGGGCTTTGCATGGCCCAGAAAGTGCAGAATTAGTCACATGACTGTGCTTGGCTCAGGAAGGGAGATGGCTGAACAGAATTTGAACAGAAACCACAGTCTACTGGGACTACCAGTAGTTTAGTCACCCCCGTAAACTGGTGCCCGTTAGCTCATTTAATCCTTACAGAAATCCCTATGCAGAGGAAGCTTCAGCCGCAGAGGTTGGCTTCTCCACTGCAGCATTTATAATGGTGCCTCTGGAATTTGACACAAGCTCACAGGTCTCTAAAATTCATGTCCCTCACTTTTCAGAGAATGGCCTTCTGCCTCCAGGGCAGCTAGTGGTACATCTGTCCCTCCACTGTCCAGCTCCTGCCTTCCTGCCATGGTGACCTGGATTCTGATGGAAACACCCGGTAACTGTAGAGTCCTGCACTATGGCTGTGACCCCTGTGAAAGGCTGTGAGTGTTTTTACTCATTTACTCAATGCTATTTCTCACTGAGGTAGGAAGCACAGGGACATGTTCCTGTCTCTGATTCTCCCCAATTTCAATGTGTTCCGCATTAGCAGTTTAAACCTAACGACCTTCTAGAAGCTTCCCCCTGCTCTTTGTCTCACTGTGACTTCCTCTCTCCTGTGTTGGCTGTACATAGTGAGTCACGTCAGGGTCCTGGGTTGGTGTGTGTGCCTTTGGGTCCTCTCTCATCTGTGCCATATCTAAGTACCAGTCCCTTAGCATAAGAAGAACCTCATGGTCACTGGACTGGAGCTGTCTGCTCACTGCCTTAGAGCCATTGGCCAGGAGATAAAAGCTGGTGGGTAGAACACTGAATTTATTCAAAGACTGGCACCAGAGAAGATGCTTGAGGAATGGCCCCCAAAAACATTTTTGGGGCTCAGGTATATGAAAGGAATCCCATGGGAGGGCTGATGGCCAATGGACGACTCCGCTGGGTGGCCATGGACCCTTTCTTCTGCTAAGATGCCACATGGGTTTTGATCATCACTCCTGTGATTTTTAAGCACTTTGTGAATCTCTGTCTTAGGATGCTTTGGACAAGGGCTTAGCTTTGCTGCGGGAAGTTACACATCTTCCCTGTTCTGAGGTCATCTGAAGATCAACACACATACCTGGTTCTGTAAATCCAAAGATGGACTTTTTAAAAAGGCTAGGCACTAGGCGCATTTTCTCCTTATAATTCATAATTTGGGGCCCAGAGTGGAGGAGTGAGGGAGGATCTCTGCAAAGCATTGCTCCGGAAGACAGCCAGTGTTACAGTGGCTACCCCAGGATGGAGCTTTAAAAATAAACTTTATTTATTTATTTATTTTTATGTTACATTCTGGCTGTAGGTCCCCCTGCTCTCCCTTCCTCCTAGGCCCTCCCCATCCTCTCCTCCTCCACTACTATTCAGAAGAGAGAAGATCTCCTGTGGATATTAAAAAAAAAAATGGCATAAGACTAAGAACCTCCCCATGTACTAAGACTGGCCAAGGTGACCCAGTACAGGATCCCAAAAGCCAGTAAAAGTTGGAGACAGGTCCAGGTCTCACTGTTAGGAGTCCCAGAAGAAGACCAGTCCACACAACTACAACACATTTGTAGAGCACCTAGGTCAGTCCCGTGCAGGCTCCCTGGTTGTTGGTTCAGTCCCCGTGACCCGCTATGAGCCCAGGTTAGTTGGTTCTGTGAATTTTCCTGTGTTGTCCTTGACCCCTCTGGCTCCTACAACCTTTTGTCTGCCTCTTCTGTGGATTCCCTGAGCTCTGCCTGATGCTTTTCTGCAGGTCAGCATCCGTTTCCATCAGCTGGTGGATGAAGCCTCTCTGACTGCAATTGAGCTAGGTACCAATCTGGTCACAGGAGTTCAGCTTACATACCTGCTATCGCTAGGAGTTTTAGCTGGTGTCGTCCTTGGACATTCCTTGGAGATTCCCTTGTACCAGGTTTCTACCTGACCCCTACACTTCCCCCCAAGTCTTTTGGTACTCTCCCCCTCTACCCCTCCCATTAATTGTTCATGTTCCGATCCCCACCTACCCTCAGTCCACTCAAGAAATCACAATCCCTTCCATTTCCTCTCCCCGGGGATATCTGAGCATCCCACAGTGAACCCTTCTTGTTTCTCAGCTTCTCTGTGTCTGTGGATTGTAGCACAGTCATTCTTTGTTTTACAGCTAATATCTACATACCAGTAAGTACATACCATGTTTGTCTTTCTTGGTCTGGGTTACCTCACTTGGGAGATTTTTTTTCTAGTTCATTCAGGACAGATCTTAAGGGAGAGTTCAGAGGGAAGAGGGCAGAACATGTGATGAGCATATGGTCAAGAAGCCAGGAGGGGAGGGATGCATGAGCCGCCACAGAGCTGAGCTCGGGTGAACCAGCCAGCCCGCCCGCCTCTCTCGACTTGTGCCTTCACAGAATAAAGCTGTTCAGACAACGCCGAAACTCTGAGCAGCGGTGAAAGCCGAGAGACTCACACCAACACTGTGTTTTGCACACGGCAGGGAATCACTCTGAAATATTAACTAAGGTCTCAGTTTTGAAGAGAATTCCACACATTTATTTGTGCACTGCGACCATCTCCTCCTTCAAGCCGCCAGCGGCCAAGTGGCATTTATTGCCTCAGGGAAAGTATGCCATGGCGAGCATTAGATAAGGGATGGCCAAGTTCTTGCTTTTTTTTTTTTTTTTTTAATTTTTCAGAGCTGGCCAAGACTTGGGAAGATGATAGGAGATTTGGGAGGGCCAACGTGTGAGTGAGGCAGCTCCATGTTAGGGCTAGAAAATGCCTGCACAACAGGACTGACGAAAACAGACGAGTTGTTAGGGGAGGGGTGAAGGGTAGTATGCACAGAGAACCTGATGCCAGACCTGAGCAGGAGCTGGAGGGAATCACCTGGCACCCAGTCCTGGCACCTATGGGCATCCAACCATAAACACGGCTCCCTACCACTTAGAGTTAGGCCCTCCCATTGCTGCCTGCTATGACTAGGATTGTGGGTGTGTCACGAGGACTCTGCAGCTTTCTCTCTTATATTTTTGGGTCCTTGGATTATAGGGAAGCCATGTGGGATGGACAGGAAGCTGGTGGCCAGTGTGAACCTGACATGATGTAAGCCAGCTGGGAACTGGAGCCTCCACCCAGGCCTAATCTGATATCTGATTGTATCCCAAGAGCCAGTTTATCTAGGCAGGCTGCCCATGAATTTCCAATCCAGGAACCTCATTGTCAGTCTAAGATGTCATGTTTAGGGTAATTTTTGCTGTGTTGAAATTAACTACTGGTGCCTTCAAACTGTGTCTCCCCAGTTAGGTTAAAGATCTGTGTGTAAATGAGCTTTAGTAGGAGTAATGTGCCCAGACCTCTAGAAGTTTCTAGACTATGTGCAGAATTGAGCCCCCTCCAGGGCATATGTATGTATTTTCAGGGCTATGGGAGTCTGGGGAAGCTAAGACACAGGGTACTAGAGTTTTTGGAACAAAGATTCTCTGTGTCCCAAATCCTCCAAATTCCCTATTCCAGTGTTTGGGGAAGTCGGCCCATTTCAGCCGTCTCTTCAGCCATTTACCTTATGACTCCACCATCCTGCGAACAGGGCTATGCTTGCCACCCAAGCCTTTCAGGTTGTCTCGTTAGAAAACCCCTGTGCTAAAGAGACCATTAAAAAACAGAAGGAAAGATAAATTGCCTGAAGCGGCAAGGCCCAGGAGGCCAGAGGATAGCAGTGATGGAAGGCAAGGCTGTGATCAGAGGGCAGAGCCGGAGCCGGAGCCAGAGGGGGCAAACACCTTTGCTAAGGCTGCCAAAATGTTTGCACATCCTCTGCCTGTGGTGAATTGAGTTACTAAAAGATACCCAGAATAGTTGCTAAGAGCAGAATCTTCCAGGGCCTTGCAGAGCTGGGGTCAACCACTTTCTAGCCACTGTAACACCCCAGGCAAGCCTCTGCACCTCAGTTTCCTCATCTAGGAAGAGATAGTGAGGACCAGCCTCTGCAAGTGCCTCCAGATCCTTGTCTGTCTTTGCATGTGAAGTGTGGCTCTATTCCCTCCTGTGGCTATAGAGTGGAAGCCATTTCCTCATTCCTGATCACGGAGTGTTTTTGTAACATTCTGCTCAATAACATGTCTCATAAATAGGACTGGGAACGGGCTCAGTCAGTAAAGTGTTTATAAGCATATGGGTTGGAGTTTGGTACTCAGAACCCACATACGTAGCTGGTGGTGTGTGGTTGTAATTCCAGTGCTGAGGAGACAGAGGCACAGGAGGATCCCCAGAGCTCCCTGGCCAGTTTGCCTAGCTACTCAGTGAGCTCAGTGTGAAACTCTATTTCAAAAAACAGGGCAGATCGCCCTGAAGAACATACCTGAGGCTGTATTGACCTCTACATCTATGTCCCTAACCTGTGCCCACATGCACATAGACACACGAATGAGGTAAAAGAGCAGTGTATTTGTCCTGAGCCTGTGTCCCTTGAAGCTTCATATGCTCCATTTTCTCTGTGGTTTCTGCCACCAGGGCCTATGTGTATAGTAGGCCATCCAGCATCCATCCAGACAGTTTAGTCTATAGATCATCAGAGCAGCCACCGGCCCATGCATTTACAGAAAACAATGGGTAAACTGTCATATGTCAGTACGTAGCAGCTACACCTCTGTTGTGAAGACTTGCCCTGAGAACCAAGTGCAGTGGTGGAGGAGATACTGCTAAAGAAGCTGCTATGCTGGAGCCTTGATGGCCTGGCCCTGTGCTAGATGTGGGAAGAGCCCGGACATGTGTACCTGGCCTTCGAGGACCGAGCATTCCACTGCCTCACATGGATGTGTTGGCCTTTGGATACTGCTGAGACCCTCGGATGTCCCTCTGGATTGGGTGTGGGTTTGAACTATGTGTCTAGTGCTCTGGTGATTCCATAGACCAGGGTTAATTAGGAAGCAGTTTATCTTAATGGTGGCGTTTTTTTTTTCCTTTTTTTTTTTTCTTTTTTAGGAACTGAGCTAGGCAGGGCACACAAGGGCTCAGCCGTGTGGACTGTGGCCCTTGGGTGTTCATTCTTGTCTTCCCTGGTTCAGGTAGAGATGCAGACTCTGAGGTCCCTGCTCAATCCTTGTATCAGGGAGGACATTGTAACTGGCCTTCAGGGGGTTTGTGTGCCTGGGTTCTGGTTTGCACCAGGGTTTATCCACAGTACCTGCTTCCCTCTCTCCTCAAAACCAGCTGTGTTGAAGAACTGGTAGGCATTTACAACATTTCTAGTCCAGTGCAGGAAGACACTTTGATAAAATACAGTAAAAGCAAACAACTAGGGGAATTAAATGGGAAACAAAATACTTGTATGATGCAAAGGTCCTTGCTGTGAGGTTGGATTTGGTATACACATGATTGCTATCTGCCAGGCCCTGAATTCCTTTCTCTACAGGTCCCTCACTGTGGCAAGGGCACAGTTAGCCACCAGCATGTATTACAGCTCTGCTCTGCATACTACTGCACTGGAGTACACAATGGTGACCAGGGGAGACGGCCTGAGGTTCATGATGCCGTGCTGGACATCATCGAGTGGGAAAGACAATGGTCTTGGAATGCACTCAGCTGTTGATAATCTCCATATCTATGAGCATTCTCAGCCTCCTGAGTACTGTCACCACAGCTTTATGCCACCAAATCTGGCTCAATAATACTTAACAAACTCCCCTTCATTTTCTAGATAGGTAATGGAGGCCCAGCGAGGTTCAGTTACTCACCTAAGACCACTTAGCACAGTGGTGACATAGTAACCCAAGTCCATTTGTTTGGGCATTACAAGCAAGAGGAGGTAGAAGGAGGGATGCCAGCAAGAGGCACATGGAGAACACTGTCCGCTGTAGTCTGTATGAGTGACAGCTGTCAAAAAGCCAGGCACAGGGGAGAAAGGCTTTGTCAAGATTGTGCTGGCCTCTCCACAGCTGTGCTTCGTGGGAAGCTGGGGGTCTGCAAAGCTCTTTCTGCTCAGGGCTTGGAGGGTCTCCACAGCCCCGCTGTGAGTGATGCAGAGTCCGTCCTCCTACCCTTCCATGCTGCCAGGGCACAGGGCCAAATCCTACTCACCAGGGCCCTCTCTCTTGCTTTCCTGTCCCTAGAGCTGTAAAGGCTGGGCAGAGAGGCCCGGGGTCTGGCAGGCTGGGTGAGGGCTTGTTATCCACAGGCTGATGGCTGCCACTGAAGACTGCCTGAGGACATCCAGGCGGGAGCCGCTTCTGAGGCCCGCTGTGCCCTGAGAGCTGGCTGCCAGTGTCTGTGCCCAGGGCCGGCGTGTCCCCTCATCGACTCATTAATCCTGATTAACAGAAAAAGGCAGCAGGCAGGGGCCCTCTTAACAGGCAAGCGTTGGCTGGCATGCTTTCACTAAGCACAGTGGTGCCCAGGAGACTCAGCATTGCTGAATTATTCAAACCAGCCGTGGCAGGCAGGGAAACCCCAGGACATGGTGAGGTGGTACCCACCCCCTTCCTGCCCCCAGGGCAGCTGTAACCCGAATCTTGGGGCACAGGCCCAGGGCTCCTTGGCTATCTGTGCTTCAGCTCCTCAGATGGAAGTTGAATTTGTCGTTGATTGTTCCCAACTGCCTCAGAGGTCTAGTAATGGATCCAAAATGACATTTCCCACCTGCCAGTCCCTGAGGGACACTGACAAGGGTTTTTGGATGAGCATGAGATGGATCAGGGGGACAGGGGAGACTGAAGAGAGGGATGGTCTCCCAAGGTGTGTGTGCTTGTGTGTTTGTGTGTGTGTGTGCATGTGCCTGTGAGCATATGTGTGTTTGCGAGCTTGCATGTGTGTGTGTGTGTGTGTGTGTGTGTGTGTGTGTGTAGGAGCAGCAGTGCTGGGGTATCAGGAGAACCTCACAGAGACCAGCAAGGAATACCATGACATGGGGTGGGGAGTGATTGGAGAGCACAAAGGATAAACTGAGGCTTGAAGAACAGGAACCTGCCCCAAGCTGTAAAACAACTAAAAAGCCGTGAAGCTGGGCTCATGCCCCAGGCTGGTTTGTTTACAGCACCCTCACTCTTGGCTGGGCATAGGCAGTTTGCCAGGCCTTGAGTGAAGGGCTTTGTCCCCTGGCATGCCCTTGATTCCTATGGTTGTTTTCATGAGGAAATAGAGTTCACAGAGACCGAGGCTCTAGGCAGGCTGCAGCTGCAGAAAGGCAGCTTGCCGTGCAGAAGGGTACTGTAGGGTGCTGGGCCTCCCTGGTGAGATATGCCAGAAATCCAGGCAGTGAAAGCATCCCTTCTGCCCAGGCTGACATACTGGGGTATACACTGCCACCTGCCTACCATCCCAGATGTATATGGGTATCAGTTTAAAAGATACTGGCTTTATAGCACCATAGCCTCCTTGGAGTTTGGACAGGGACCCAAGAACAGATTGAAAAACAAGTGAGGAAATTGGTGATGTGGAGACCCTACATATGTGGGTGCAAAGTCCTTCACACCCAGGATGCCCACAGTTATCTGTGAGCAGGTTGAACATCCTTAAGGCTTCCCTGAGTAGAGGCAGAGGATGCTCATAGCAACATAAATAAAGTGACAGCAGTCACAGGAGAATTTTCTGGCTTGGTCATCTGTCCTGTGCTCACTTTAGGAGGCTAGAGTCTCTGAGGTCAGTACAGTACCCATTTCTCAGAGCAGCCAGGTAGGAGGTGACAGTTCTTCCTCTACTGTGTAACTGTGACTTCAGAGACCTCCAGTTGCCTCTCCCTCCCTTCTCTCCTCTTCTTTTCTCCCTCTTCCCCTCCCCTGCCTAGCCTGCTCCTCCCCCTCCTCCCCTGACCCTCCTCTTTGACAGTCCCCTCTGACTCAGGCTACTCCTGTTATGTAGCTGTCTTAGTGTCACTTCCGTTACCATGACGAACACCTTGATGAAAAGCTATTTTGAGGAGGGGAAAGTTTATTTGGCTTAAGATTCCATGTCACAGCCCGTTAGTTTGGGATATGTCAAGAAGTGAGGCACACCACATCCACAGTCAAGGACACAGATACATAAGGGGATGCACACACACACACACACACACACACCATGCATTCTCTTCTTTCTCCTGCACTAAGATACCCTACCCAGGGAATGATTCTGCCCATAGTGGGCTGGGCCTTCTAATATAATCCCTAACAGACTCACCTCATGGGGCCTAGATAATTCCTCATTAGGAACTTTCCTTGGTGATTCTAGATTGTGTTCAGTTGATGTGAAGACTAGCCAGCAGAGCAGTCAAAAATAACCTTGGAATCCTGATCCCTTCTTCACATCTGTAAGCATCCATTCAAGGTTAACCTTGAATATTCAAGCCTGCCAAGCCTTATGTTCTGTCCCACCAAATCCTGCAGACACAGAGCTGTCACTACCTCACTTTACAGAGAACAAACAAAAGGTTCTCAAAGGGAGGCAGAGGGCCTCTGGGTCTTAAGCCTAGCAATCCAGTAGGTGCTATCCTGGGGTGCATGTTTTGATCCACCAGCTGTCATGTCCAGTTTCTCTTTATACCTCTGTCTCTCTAACTGCAATGACCTCTCATCCTGCTAATGCCTGCTGGGAAGGGCACCTGGCTTGGCTGTGTCTGCAAATGTTTGGGAGTCTCAGTGTCTTTCTCTGATGCCCAGGGCTCCCCTGGTGAAACCTACACCTTTGGAGGAGACCTCCCCAGCCTCCTCCTGGGGAAGAAGAAGCTGGCTTGTTATTTCCCAGTTCATTATGCTGATAAAATCTCCATTGTTCCCAAGTTACTGCTCTTACATCTTGACGGTCTGTGAAGGAGGTGGGGTACAGTGCCTTGGGCAGAACTTGTTGTCTGGCACTTTCTTGGGGTGCCCCCAGCCCTGATAAGTCTGGTGTGGGGGTTCTTTTCCTGGAGCCTGAAGGACAGAAATGGTTTGACAGCCCAGGGTGACATCAGTGGCCCCTTGGTAGAGAGCTAATTACAAGAGTCGAATTAACCCATTCTTTGCAATCCATTTCCCATTAGTACTGGTGAAATCAGTTAGTAAGCATAATAGACTGGAGTCTAGGTAAACAGGAAGAAGAGGTGCTATCTGGTTTTAGAGGAGGCTGTGATGCAAAGATTCTGGAGATGTGGGGATAACAGGGTCCTTGTGGCAGATGTGATGGCTAGGAGCCAGACACCAGAGGCTCAGTTCTGAGGCATGGTAACATTCTCAGTCACAGGATGGTGAACTCAGTATTTACCTCAGCACCCTTATTTGTGAAGTGGGGCCATGACAGCCCATGCATTGTATTCTGACTAAGGAATGTCCCATACGACCCTGATGAATGCTTGGTCTCTAGCTGGTGACACTATTTTGGGGATCTTGCAGGCATACTGGGAGGTAGGATTGGGTTGGGGGGAGTGAGTTAGTGGAGAATGACCATCAAGTCTATTCCCAAATCCCTTTCCCTTCTGACTGCTTTGTGCCCACCATGAGGTGTGCAGCCTCAGCCCTGTGCTCCTGTTGTCCTGATGTTCTGCATCTCCACAAGCTGAGAATTCATGGAGCAAAGACACATCCCTGAAGCTGAGCCCCAGGTCCTTTCTCCTGAAGCTGTTTATATCAGGGTTCAGTCTTAGCAATGAGAAAGTGGACATCATGTGAGACACACACCCCTTCATACTCACTAGGCAGTGTCCTCACGGGTCAGAGAATGCCAACACTTCCCCTAGCTTGTACAGGGCAAGCAGGTAATCTGCTTACTGAGTCTGGGTGGCAGAATGGGGCTTAGCTCAGACCCATGTGAGTTTGCTCAGGAAGCTGGAAGTATCATTCTGCAGAACTTTATTTCTGACATTCACTGAGGCTCCTCCTAAGTGACTGGGTCAGATTTCCAGCTCAGGGACAGTGGAGTTGCATGAGTCCCAGTTGATGGTATAATAGAAACTCAGAGCCAGATAGATACTGGGACAAATGCTAAAAGATCATAGAGACAAAGGAACACGCCACAGCTATTTCTCACTTAGTCAGTTTCTCAGGCCAAAAGAGGATGGTCCTGTCTCCAGGGATCATCAGACTGAATGCTTCTGGGTCCTCAGCTGAAAGGGAAGGGGTGAACCCTGTCTCCTCCCTATAAACCTTTCTCTGCCCAGCAATAGCACTTCCTGGTTCAAACTTCCTAGTGCTAGGATGAAAAGTGCGTGTCACCAATCGCTAACCTTTATGGCTAACTCTGTGACTGATCTTCAGGCAAACTTTATTAGATACACAATATGTCACCACATAGTGGGGCTTAAAAACTGGACCGTGGGAGACATGTGTCTACTAGCCCTTCCCAGGCCAGTCCACTCTCTCTCAGAGAGCCCTTCCCACATGGGCAGCGACCTCCTTGTTCTCAGACTCACCTTTGACCTTATTTGGCTCGGTGGAAATAGATGCCCATGTCCCCTGGTTAGGATGTTGATGTTGCTGCTCAAGCTATGGAGGTCTCAAAAACCTAGACTTCTAGCTGCATCTCTAGGTGGAATCCAAGCATCTTCAGTGATTAAACTGTGTCCCATGTGCCTATGAAATATTCCGGAAGAAAGTGAGGCAGAATGAGAAATAAAAGAGGGACCCAAGTGTAAGGGGCTTGGGAGTAGGGTAGAGTGGGCACAGCTTTGATTTTCTATTTTTTGCTTCCATTAATGGTGAACAGTGGCTCCCAATCCGTGAATTGTGACCTTTTTGACAAACCTTTATCTCCCAAAAATATTTGCGTTATGATTCATAAAAGCAGCAAAACTATAGTTATGAAGTAGCAAAAAATAATTTTATAGTTGGGGATCACCACGACTTAAGGCACTGCATTATTAAAAGATCACATTAGGAAGGTTTAGATCCACTGCTTTAGAAGGAAGTGGGGGATGTCTGTGGGCACCATGGAAAACAGCCTTGGGAGCCTCCCAGAGTGTCCAAGTGACAGTCACAGTGGCCATTGTCTAGTCAGATAAGGGATCTGTTCATATTTATAACCCCTTGCCCTGTGATTACTCCCATTGTACTAGGAATCCTTTTTGGAGACAGCATCTGTTTTGAAGGCTGCGTAATTTTCCCAATATGTGAACAGCCCATTATTGGTTATCTCTCCATCCATTGGCAGAGACTCTTGTTTTAGGTATTTTGGGTCTATGCCTATGAGAAAAATTGCTGGGAGTCTCACCTCCACTAGCAACAAAAAAGACAAAATGTTCCCCTAGCTGAGAGATCCAGAGAGGAGGCTCTGCAGAAAGTCAGGTAAAAGCTGAAGCCGGCTTGGATGAGGTGTCAAAGGCAGGCTGGATCCATGAAGCATCTAGCTGGGGAGATGGACGGACAGACATGGAGGGCCCTGGATGTTCTCTGTGGTGTGAGCACACACACATATACCCTCATCAGGCTGCCTTTCAGGGAGTTCCCTGCAGGCGGGGCCATCAGGCTGAGGACCCATTGTCCAAATCTTGGTGCCTGGGGGTGGGAGCATGCTAGACACTGCCAGACCTGCCTCAGGGGGCAGGTGTCTGTCACTGGGCACCTCCCTCCTTAGGTGGATTTTACCCCTGCCAGGATGTGTGACTTATCAGGTAACAGCCCACAGGATGGAAAGTCACTAATGGCTGCCCCAGCTTGGGACTTAATTATATACTGTTAATGAACTGCGGCTCCCTCCTGCCTGGCTCATCTTACAAACAATTGCATTTGGTCTGGGGCTCCCATGGCGACACTGTTAGAGATGGTAGGGGTTATGGTCATTGTCAAGGTCACTGTCATGGATAGAGACTTCCAAGGAATGGCCTCGGTTTCTCTGAAGAGCGGAAGAAACACTTGCAGTAGGAGAGGGCAGTTAGAACAGTGGAAAGACTTCATCAAATGCTACGGCTGTGCCAATGTCACAGGTCTCTCTGCCAACCTGTGGTTCTTGCCAGGGTGGAGCAGAAGGAAGAGAAAGGCACGGACACAGGTTTGATGTGCAGAAATAGCTTGCGTGTGTTGGAACTCTTTCTTGCCTTGCAGTTCTTTGCAAGGCCGTGTCCTGGCCTGGCCTGCAGATCTCAGGGGACTGTGATGTGAGACCCTGCAGAAACTGTGCCTGCACCATCCCTGCTGCGTGCCACCATGTTTATCTTCTTTCTTGCTCAGTGCAACCATCTTGCTTATTAATTACCGTGCCGCTTACCCCTCTGCACATGTGTGTGAGGGGGTTCCTTCCTATGCCTCCGTGTCCCTGTCTGTCTGCTTCATAAATATTTATAGGAAGAATGAATGAACTGCTTCGAATTCCAAGGAAGACAGGCCCAAGCTGCACCACACACTTGTGTTTATTGTGGTAAAATAACGTACAACATAGCTTTTGAATATTTTAACTATTTGTGGGCATCCAGTTTAGGAGTGTGGAACTCAGGCCATCTTCCCTACCCACTGGACCACCTCTCCAAACAGGAACTACAGTGGTGCACCATTTTCTCTTAGTAACCAAATGGCTGCTGGAGTCCAGCTCATGCAACAGCATCCACAGATTCTTCTGTTTGTGGATTCCTCAAGGGCTCTGAGCCAGCATTGCCATCTGAAGTGCCTAAATAAACAAGCTTCGGTGCCCAGGCACAAAGGAAGTCCCCACAGCTGGTTCTCTGGAATGATGGGAGGTGGGACACAGCCAATGATCTCCAGCATCACAGCAGAGGCAACAATGATGTATACTGACTGAAGTTAGCAGAGTAGATTCAATGTGGAACATTGCCCTTATTGTCACCATTACCAATATCATTACCACCATCACCACCATTTCCAGCATCACCATCATCACCAGCAGCCACGATCACCAGCTTGGTCCTGGGCAGTCATTAGCAAGTGTGTAGGATTTCCCACTTACCAGTAGGCACTCAGTGGAGATACGACTCCCCATCTCCTTTGCTGTATCCTCACCCAGCCATGTTTCCAGCTATCTTTAAGGGGGTACTAACCCCCTTATTAACCCTATATTTTCCATGTGGGTCACCTTTGCTTCATTTTATGGAAAGTGAGCCCGGGGCTTCAGCAGGCGTGTCCACAGACCTAGTATAGATGAGTCATCATTGGCCTTTCTCTGGCCCCTTTGGAGAGAAGGACTACTAAGGCTGGGTAAAACTGAAGCTACTCCAAAGTCACCAGAGGCTGGCTGTGAGCAGCTTGGGGGTCATGGGGGTCTACTGTCCTGCTGACAAGGCAGCCATGGAGGGGTTGTGCAGCTGAGCCCCGGGCTCTAACTTCCACCTGCTCCAGGCAGCCACCGCCTCGCCTCAGGGAAAGCAGCCTCGTTAGTGCAGCTGCCTGCGGCCCTGGGTGCAGCTGGGGGCGGAGAGGCCTTGTTACCTGCTGCTGGCCCTTCATGTGGATGGCCACACAAGCTCCAGGCTGGACTCAAGCACATGCACATCTCAGGGCAGAGTATGCAAGCTCAGGTCTCTGCACTCAGGTATGTAGGTATATATGTAGACACGTACATGTCCATTGGCTTCCACATGGCATGGTCACACACATGCACACATGCTTACTTTCAGACATGTGTTCATCTCCACACACATGGACACAACAAGGGTCATGTGCTCAGTACACAGAAGCACACAGAGGCACTATTACAGTAAGACTCATGCAGGTATGTATTCTTGTGGTCTGGAACAGGCATGTAAACATGTATCTAAAATGCTCTCTTCCCAGCATGCACACTGGCTAAGCATGTCTATTTATCTAACAGCATTCACATGAGTTGTGGGCAAGTGTGCACTGATGTGCCTTTACATACACACGTAGCTCAGAGGTGCGTTAGGCTCACAGGTGCATGCAGTTCCCAGGTGCAGGCTGCTCACAGGAGCTCAAGGCATGAACATCTTTATCTCCTGACTTAGGTATGTCCCAGAACACCTTAAGGACCCATCTCCATACCTAGCCTCAGCTGCCTGCCATGGCTTTCCTTGAGCCAGACTTTCTTTGGGTTCATTTCACAGATGGGGAAACTGAGCCTCAGGTGAAGCTAGTGACTAGACCAAGGCTTCTGTGCTCAGCAGTGAGCAGTAGGGATTTTAGGAGGATCAACAGCAGGACTGGTTTATACCTCTTGTTTCCATTTGGGGCTGTGTGGTCTCTCTGGGCATCTTAGCTTCTCTGAGCCTTTGTCTTGGCTGTTTAAGATGGAAAAGCACAATTGCTTCACAGTGTGGTGGGGATCGGGTACACTGTTGGGGGTTACTGACTGACCCCCTTTATTACTGGCACCATCATATTATAAGACCTGGAGTTCACAGAAAGACAGAAGTTACAGCTGTTGACAGGCCAAGGAGCCAGGCTCTGAGAAGCCTCAAGGGGGAACCAGCCACAAAATTCTTTGACATTGGACTAGAGCTCTGTGACTCTGGAGACCCCCAGACTGCTGAAGTCAAGCCCACAGACAGAGCTGGGGCTTTATATTCCTCCATAGGAGCTGGGATGGTTCCACTTAGTATCACCCCATAGTCGCTCATGCCCTAGAGGTGGGGCAGCTGTGTATAGAATAGGCTTCAGCAGGCAGCTAGGATCCCAATTGCAATGCAGGAGCCTGGTTGCTTTAACAGTGACTTAGTGCCGATGTAACGACCCTCGTATTCTTTTAGTGAGGCCTGAAAGGTGCTATTAAACGGAATATTGAGATACGGAGCTGGGAGTTGAGCGAGGTTAGACACTATTTATTCAGATTTTCATGGGTACTAAAGTATCCTTGCCTGGCTGGCTCGCCACCCTCCCATCTCCACGGCTCCTTGCATGTGTGGACCCAGCTCTGCCTACCCAGGAGAACAGCTAGTATGGAGGCTCATGGACTGGGCAAGAAACTGGGTGTCAATCCTATCCTGGCCTGCCTGTGTGCTTTGAGACTGCTGAGGGCCTAAGGGCAGGGTGGGGCATCCAAGACACTTCAGGAGTCCCCTAGGACAGACAAGAGGGGCTGTTGGGGTAACTTTACCCCGCAGAGGTCCTGTTGTTATTCTCATTTTTCCCATTGTAGCTCGTCTCAGCAGCCACTGATGCTGATCATACAACAGACTTTGACTAACCTGGCTTCCTAGGAGAGCCCCTGATTGGATGACCCTCCTCCTCCCCCAGGGCATGTTTTCTTCTTTCTGTCCCAAGAGTCTGGAGAAGGGGGTTGGGGAGGGGCCTCTTCTGCCCCAGGCATCAACAGAGAGTTAAGAGCTCAGGGCGGTTGTGAAAGGGTGTTAGATACCTATGAGGAGTTTGGAGAGACCCTGGCCTCCCCTCAAGCTTCAGAGTTCAGTTGTGGAATAAGGTTGCAAGGAGAGTCCTCTGCACACAGTAGGCACTTCCTAAATGCACTGCCCACCTTCTGTCAGTCTAGTTTTCTCCCAAGGTGAGAGGTGTGAAGGCAGTCAGCTGTTCGGGAAGGCTGGAACACGTGTGCATGTGTGTGTGTGTGTGTGTGTGTGTGTGATAGTATGGTGCTGGGTGCATGCCTCAGTGTCTACTGTGGTGAGACACAGCGAGACAAGGAAAGGAGCCTTCCAGGGAGAAGCCAGAACCCATGCAAGGGTCTGGGGCAGATGGAGTGGGTGAGCATGGAGCCCCCAACATGCCCCTTCCCCAGCATCAACATGGGAGAATGAGGACTTGATCCCAGGTTTGGGTCATTCGGATTTGCAAATTGAGCCATGTCCTCATTGGAGACTCTGCTCCTGAAGACCTCTGTTTTTAGGCTTGGACAGAGGGCATAAGTGGAGCCTGACCTCTGGCTACAGCCAAGCATAGAAAGTCTTGTTTTCTGATAGGTGGTATGGTCAAGGGGAGTCAAAGGTCCAGGACTGAGCCCTTGAGTAGGGTGTCTCTAGCTTGAATCTGTTTCTCTTTACAGCCATCCTGTGGGGCACGTTGTAACAGCTGTCCTTGCTTGGGCAATTGAAGAGGCTGGAGCAATGGGTGGCTTCTGTTTAACTTCACTTTCCTAATGCTCACCAGGCAATGCTTGCACTTCTCTGGGCCTCTGCTTTCTTTGTAGAAAAATGGGGAGGATTCTGTTTCTTGCTTGAGGCTTGTGTGAAAACCTTGTAAAAGATATGTTGGCCTGTAAATGTGGAGGTGCTACTCAATCCATGTTCCTTCCTTCAGTCTTTTACATGAAATTCCTTGACTTTTCCTTCATGTTGAGAGCTGTGTGTCCTCTGGTGTTAATTACAAAGGTGTTGTGCTGGATAATTTTATGTCAACCTGAGGCAGACTGGAGTCATCAGGGAGGTAGACATCCCAACTGAGAAAAACCACCTCCTTAAGATCAGGCTGTGGGCAAGCCTGCAGGGCATTTTTTAAATTAGTGATTGCTATGGGAGGGCCCAGCTCATTCATGGTGGGTGGGGCCATCCCTGGGTTGCTGGCCCTGGGTTCTTTAAGAAAGCAGGTTGAGCAAGCCATGGGGAGCAAGCCAGTAAGCAGCACCCCTCCATGACATCTGCATCAGCTCCTCCATTCAGGTTCCTGAGTTCCTGCCCTCACTGCTTTTGATGATGAACTGTTGTATAGAACCGTGAGTGAAATGAAACTTTTCTTTGCTATGTTGCTTTGGTCATGGTGTTTCCCCACCACAGTGGTAACCCTGACTAAAACAGGCACTTCACTGGCACCAGCTGTGGGCCAAATGCAGGTGTCTGATCATGCTAGTCTCTCAGGAGGCTCAGAGAGGCCCAGCCAGTCCCCTCACAGCCTTGTAGGGATCTCTCAGAGCTAGGGTTTGGATTCTGCACTTCCAGGGTCTGTGTCCATGGCGGCTCTGGCTTCTTGCCTCTGCCTCATTGTCCCAGTCTTCCCACCTATATAAGGGTATGTGATAAGATCTAAGCAAAGCTGTTCCTTGAATTGGGCAAACTCAAGTCATGTGCCACCTGGGCCCTGTGTTGTGTTGTGGCTCTTCTCAGCCTGGGAGGTGACAGCCCACTCTCATTTCGTTCCCCTACCTCCATAAAATAGCTGCTCACTTCTCCCAGAGGAGGTATGGGGGTATCCTGGGCACCCCTCTGCTGGAAATTCCTGTCTTCCATCTCCCCAACACCTCTGGCTTCTGCTGTTATAGCATAAGAGACTGTGTTCTGATGTAATGCTGTCCTCAGCCTGATGCCACAGGAGCCCAGGAGCCCTTGCCTGTCCTCAGGACCATCCTGCCTCCCTCGGGGATTCCTGTGTGACTTCCTAGCAGAGGCCAGACCTGAATAGCAGGGCTCACTGGAAGTAAGCCTGATGCTCCTGTCAGACACCTGCCCTGCACCAGGGCCCCAAATTAGAGGAAGTGGCTCCCCATCAAAGGCAGGCTGGGCCCAGCAGGGAATGTGCAGTGCCTGGGGAGTGCCACTTGACTGATTTCATCTAATTATGGCTGGTTTAATATTTATAGAGTTGGTGCCAGAGGGCTTCCAGCCCTGCAGCTAATGTCGGGTGACCCAGGTGGGGGCACAGAGGAGAGGAAAGCCAGCTCACACCCAGTGTGAGTTCTGGTTGGCCAGGCCCACGTGGGCTGATTCTCAGGAGCATGGGAAGCAAGCATCCTTTCATATAATGCCATGCACTGGGTCCTGGGTGCAAACCATGGCTCCTATGTGAGGGCTGCGGAGCAAGACCAGTCTGACTATGTCACTCAGACTTTTATTCCTCGCTTTGTGACCCTGGGCAAGTGAATATATCCCTCTTAGCCTTAATTGCCAGTGTCTATAACATTGTAAAGATGGTGTGTGTCGTTATGGGACAGATTGACTCTGAAGCCCCCTCGGGCTTATGCTTTGAGGCTTGGTTTCCGGCTGGTGGCACTGGCTTTGGAGGATGGGGTGCCTTTAGGAGGTGGGGACAGCTTACCAGAAGTAGGTTGCTGTTGGTGCTGGCTTTTGGAGACTGGACCTGGTTCATTTCTTGGTTACCTGGCTGTGCTGTGAATATGTGTGTCACTGAGTGTATTATGTGTATTATTGACATGAGTCATAGCCATACCAAGGATCCTGGTGCCTCAAACCCATAAGAATAGAAGATTTTTTTCTAGGTCAGGCTTAGATGATTGGCAAGACCTTTCTGGTCTGAGTAGGGATATTGAGTTTCCAGCTGCTGCTGGGCTCTCTCCATTAGAGTGCATGGCACACCAGATCCTCGCTGTTCTATGTGTCTTTTCATTTTCCCATTCTCTGTCACCCCAATCAGGCCAATCCCTAAACTGTCCGGATAGACTGTGGCAACAGGGCTCACCTGACAGGCAACCAGGGAGCACCTTGGGATGCAGAGCCCAGGATGTCACCCTGATACTCATTTGCTGGCCCCCAGTTTCCCGAGCCTCAGTTTCCTCCTTTGCAGAATGGGGGGGGTATACTTGGCAGCACTTGAGTCATGCAGTGTCTTTACTTGGCGGCTTCGGCGGGCACGCTCAGCACATGTAAGATATCGCTGCAGTCAATGAGCCCTGAAATATTTTCTTTTCACACAGAGGGGGACAAAAGCTAAAAATGATAAACACCAATAGCTTCATCATTCCACAGCCTGGGAAATTATCTAAATTCCATTCCAGGCTCGGGTGTGCAGACGGGCGAGAGAGACTTTTGATGGGGTGGCAATGACATGAAATTGTTCCCCCCTTTTTGGTTTTTAGACTGAGGGTCAGAGTGGCCCCAGGTGCTTCCAAGGCTACCGAGTAAGATGCTGATGGGCTGAGCCACCTTCAGGCTGGGTGTCAGCTCCTCTTTTAGACCTTTCTAGGCTGTGTGGGGAACTGTGGGGTGTCCCTGAGAAGCATCCCTCCCCGTGAGAGCTGGCTGCCAGTTCTCAGCAACATCCCTAGAGGTTTGTGTCAAGGACAAAATAGTGTGTCCCATGGGTGAATATAGTCAACAGAGCTCCAAACAGAATTTATTTCTTGTTAGAGATACCATATTTAAAGGATGGCATAGAGAAGCTTTAAAAAATGAAATTATAGCTGGTAATATAAACCTCATAGGCACTGTATTCAAATTACACTACAGTAATATGCCAAGTTCATAAATAAACATAGCCTATTAACCCTTTACTGTGCCCCATGGGTGAGTGGCTGGGACACAGCTGCAACAGGGCAGGAATCTCCTTCCAGGGGTCCCTCGGGCTGTTCTCAACCTTTTCACTCAGTGTTAATAACGAGAATATTCTCTGCTAGAATGAGGGGTATAAATATCTGTGGAGTTAGCAGAAATTGGGGTACATGCTTCTGGTTGCAGCTGTACCAGGTCCCTCGCTCCAGGCACATCCCGCCTCCTATTAATATGGTGTTAAACATGAGCACTACCCATCTCTGGTACACCATCTAGGCTATATAAAATATGCTTCTCCATTGGGGCAATTTCATCTCTTTTGAGATATTCTTGTCACAGGAGGTGATTCTACCAGGTAGAGAGAGGTCAGGACTCTGCCCAGCATCTCACAATGCACAGAGCAATCTCCTCTACAAAGCCTCAGGTGGCCCCAGATGTCCACAGTGTCTGCCCCTCCTCTCTATGTCTACTCTCCTGCATGGTGACTGCCAGGGCTTCGTCTCTGTCTTCAGCATGGTTCTTGGGGCACAGAGGTCTTCAACAGATATTCTTGTAAGTTCTGATAAAGAGGAGACCTTTCCCGTGTCCCTCTGTCCCCTGTCACTACATCCTTACTCTAGTTTGAAGCTGATTTCTCCAGGAACCTGCTTGTGCCCTGGTCATAATTTCACTCCCTGGTGCCCATTCCCAGGATCTCCTTGTTCCTTATCCTGGAGTCAAGACAACTGTACTGTTCATGCTGTAGTTCAAATGTGGCTGTCCTGCTTGGGTTGGCTTTTTCTCTACCACTTCCATTCTCCTTCCCACCCCTTATTAGTGTCTGTCCCTCTACTGTACTGGAACTTTGCCACCTTGGGGTCCCATAGAGCACAGGATACCAGTAGGTCTTGCTCTACATCTGGGATCCAAGAGTTCCTTTGGTTGGGGCACCAGAGATAGTGGATTTACCCCATGGGACTCTGGAAGCCCTACAGAGTCAGGGGCAGAAGGAAACATCTGGCAGGGTCTGTCCAGCCTCTATCTGCATAATGTTATCAGCATCATGTTCCCAGACTGTACTGTGTCACCTTGCCATGGGAACTCCCTGGACACTGAGATTAACAGCGTGGCCAGGCACTCAGTCCCACATCCCTGACATCTGAGTTTCACTGTGGTTTTAAGAGACCTAGCTTAGGCTATTTGTCTGAGTGGCTCTCTTCCTCAGTTCCCCTGGCATATGGCTAATTTAATAGCATTTAATTTAATTTTAAAATGATTTTTCAGAAAGGCCTGTGGCCACAGAGGCCCTTGCTATTCCTCTCCTCCTGCTCTCTGTGGCTGGAGATCTGTCTTGTGGTTCAAACCTGGCTCCTGGCAACAGAAGTCCCTTGTAGGCCCCATAGCCTTTCATGAAAATGTTGAGTTTTCTCTCTGCCCACTGGGCATAATTACCCTTCTCCTCTCTAGAGCCCTTCTTGGCCCAGCCCAGGATAGAAAGCACTGGAAATCCAGAGCAAGTTAGACACTGAGCCATAGCTGAGCCTGAGACAAAGGACTGAAGAACCCAGCACAGGTGTACACAAGAACATACAGAGCATGCACACACCCAGTGCTATTCACAAGTCCATACCAGTACAAATGTGTGTGTGTGTGTGCATAGCACACACATGTACACATACCTAACATATATGACACAACTTAAAAATGCACAATCCATACCCACACAATGTACAGTGCACATGTGCAACACATACATGAACACACACATGTGTAGTGCACAATTGAATGTATGTATATGTGCATGCACACTTGAACACATACATCCACCTTCTTTCTCATTCTTTCAGGGCATGTGGTCTAGCCAGTACCTCACTTTTCCTGGACAATGGAGCGGAGCCTCATCACATCAGTTTGTCTCTCAATTTTTTTCTCTGTTTTTTTTTTTTTTAAACTTTATTTATTTATTTGCCTTGGTGTTTTGCCTGGAACTGGAACTACAGACAGTTGTTAGCTGCCATGTGGGTGCTGGGAATCGAACCCAGGTCCTCTGGAAGAGCAGACGGTGCTCTTAACCTCTGAGCCATCTCTCCATTCCCTTTTTTCTCTGTTTTTTATTTAAGCCCCAGTTCACAATTCTTAATTGCTAGTCCCAATTAATTAATTAATAACCTTTTTGTCCCATATTTACCACATGGCCCCCATGCAGACATACACATAGCAGTGACTCACATACTGTCTTCAGGAAGCAGAAATGCTGCCATGAGAAGAGGCAGCCATACGAGGAGACTTTGCTAAGATAGAAAATGGGGTGGGGAACCACAGGAGTCTTGGGAGGTGCACCCAGGAGAGTAAGTGAGGATTCTGACTTTAAGCCTAAAGTCAGAATAAACTCTCGGAGAAAACTGTCTCAGGCGTTCCCCTGCAGCACAGCCTCTGAGCTCCTCTGCAAACCAGCTGGTTCTCCAGGGTATATAGCATGGATCTCTGTCCCAGAATCCCTGTGAATGGCTATGTATAGGTTCTGGTATATGATGTATGTTTGCTATACTCTACTCCAGGTCTGGTCCACCCACCTTCAAAGTGTGAGTCTCCCCACCTCTTACCTACTACATATCAGCCCTATGAACAGGCTGCTTCAAGTGAAGAATGGAGGAGCCACAACATGGAGGGGGCCTGGGTTCCTGATAACTCTTGGAGGAAAGCTGCCATAGAGACTTTTCTAACCAGGGAGGTTTATACTGATTCTATAGTAATGGAGGTTCATTGCTGTCAGAACCTGTGTTCCTGGGTGCCTGATATGCCAGCTGATGTCATCTTCCTGGTCAGGGTACCCAGTGACTGCTTTCATATAGGAAATACAGTAGTTGTAATGGACACAATCAGGCTTGTGGGGTTTGAAATGTTTATTATTTTCTCCTTTCTATAACTACCCCCTCCTCTCCCAAAGGAGCTGACAATGCCAGGAGGGCTCTCTCCTAATGTCCACACTGTTCTCCATGGACAGGTCAGCCTCTGAGATTTTGAGTAGATAAGAAATTTGTGAGTAAACATCTTGACGAACAATGGCTAGTGAAGATGGTTCTTCAGCCTCTTCATGGTATCTCTGACCCAGGTCAGACACCGATCATGATATCAGAAACAGGAGCAGGGTTTCCACAGCTGCTCAGCCAGGAAGTAGCTGAGGAATCCTCCAAAGAAGGTGGACAAACCTCCGTAGAACCAGCTAATGTTAATTGAGTGTTATCCATGGAACAGGCATCCTTTGTATTTTCAGAGGAAGCTCTGAGGAGAGCTGTCAGCAACTCCATTCCACACGTGGGCCTGTCCCAGGGAGATAGCCAGCTTGTCTGCTTTGTCCTATTAATAAAAGATAGGATTTGTGTTTATTAACTTAAAAATTAATACTATTTATTTACTTTTTTATGTTAGTATACAAAAATATGTTTTTATGATCATACTTCTGTGATCATAATCTCTTGTCCTGAGCCCCCCACACTGACTTCCTCCTGTCTGCCTTCCATCTTCACATAGCACATATGAATAAGCACATATCTCTCTATTTAGCTCCCAGTGTGCATCCAAGAGAAACAAACAGTATCTGCTCAGTCTGGCTTAATATGCTTAACACGATGGCGTCTGACTCTACCTATCTTCCAGCAAATGACTGGACTTCATTCTTTTTCACAGTGGTGTGACTCCCCCCTGTACGCACCATGTTTTATCTGTACTTTTGCCTTTGGGTGCTGGAGTTTGAACTGGGTGTGTCTTCTCCTCTGTGACATCAGGCTTGGTTTAGCATCCTTACTCTGAGCCTCGGATGCGGATACTCCCTTTACATTCCTCTCCTCTCCCTTCTCCCTGTGATGGCCAAGCCCAGAACCGTCTGCCAGGGCGTTACTTATGTACCTTGTGCACCATCTCTTCGTTAACTCAGGGAGGGCTCTTCTCACAGGCTGAGGTTCAATAATTCTCTTTAAAGTTACAGAGAAATGTATGCTTAATTATATTTGCATATGAAAAATAGGCTCTAATTAGTTTGATTGATTATTATTTTAACCCTAATGGCATTTTGAGTATCTGTCCCAACTAATAGCGACTGTATCAGCCATAAATCATTGGCTTTTTATGGCATGGTCTATTGAGCTGGCTTATGAAATACATTTTATTAATATCCTGCAATGTATTGAAACTGATACAAGTCAAACAACTACTCATTTATTAAGCTGTTTAAATGTCAGTCCCACACAAGAGTAATAACACAGGAAACATGGACCTTGGAATCCTCCGGCAGACCACAGGCTCTCAAATATTAGTTCTCTTGGAAAATATATTCTGGAGATAAAAGTCCAATTATGTCATTTATTGCATTAAATAAATCTATATTGACTAACATAAATGTTAGGTTAGCGGACATGCTTCCCTGCAACCTTTTAATTCTCTGGGATTGATTTCTGGGGTGCAATAGGAAAGGAGAGCTTTGGTTCTTAGGGTGACCTTGAGGATAAGACCCAGGGCTCAGATTTTCTTACAATAGGGCCTGGCCACTCTGTGGGCCTAAGGTCCCCAGCTATGGCTTCTCCTCTGAGGTATCTCTGAGGCTGGAGTTCTACTCAGGATCCTTCCAGGAGCCACTTCCTGTTTTCTTATAAGCACCTATGACATATGCTCGGTGCTGGTCTAGGGAGCACTGTGGTAACTGGGTAGGCAAGGCACTGCTTCTGTAGGGCTGTGTATTATTGGGAGACAGTGGACCAAAGGCAGCAGAAGAGGCTGCTATGGGGGCGTGGCATGGGCAGAGAAGAGAAAGTAAGAAGGAGAAAGGCCGAGAAGGGGTCTGGACATTGCTTCTAAGTATGGGATGCTGGGATGGAAGGATAGGCAGCAGGGACCGGGCCACAAGAAAGGGGGTTATTCTGTAGGCCTGGCCTCAGGAGAGGCAGCTGGGCCCATTTCCCATTCGCTAAGTGCATTATAGTGATGCGGAGTCTGGAATTTAGACTTGGCTACTGCTGGGAATCGAGAAGGACACAGTTGTCACCATTAAGGGGGTGACAACAGGAAGGAGAAACATGACACCTCAGGACTTCATGGAGGTCAGCTTGATAGGACAGACTGATAGAGTGTGTGCTGGGACACCAGGAAATAGGAGCCAAGGACAGGGTCCATGCTGCCTGTTAGACAGTGGTGAATGTTTAAGTTACTGTGTGACTTTAGGCAGCTTATAAACCTCTCTGGTCCTTGGCTTCTCCATTTACCAGTGGAAGAAATAGTATTAGAAGGATAAAACGGGCTGGTTAAGAGCACAGATTGTTCTATAAGAGGACCCTGGTTCAATTCCCAGCACCCACATGGCAGCTCACAACTGTCTGTAACTCCAAGATCTGACCCCCTCACACAGACATACATGTAGGCAAAACACCAATGTACATAAAAGAAAAATAAATTATTATTAAAAAAGAATAGAACCAAGAATTTATTTATTTAGTTAATTATTTTTAAACACTTGGCCATGCCAATGGATAGCCATATCGGAAAGTTCCTTTTTCAGTCTTTATACTTTATAGACAGGGAAACTGAGGCCAAGGAAAGAGATGATATTTGTAGAAGAGTGTGTGGCCAGTCGATGGGAGACTGGAATCCTGGATTCCAGTTCCTTGTCACAGGCTGGCTTAGCTATCAATGGAGCCCGCAGGTGAGTTCCAGGAAGGAGCAGACACTACAGCACAGCTGAGCCCGGGAATGGTGGGTGAAGACTTTAAGAGTTAGGAGTGGCAACCAGCGGGAGGTCCCAAGCTTGACCGCTGCCATCTGGTTGTGCGACTTTGGGAACTTCACGTGATTTCTCTGGTCCTGCTTTCCTTCCTGGGCTGTGCCTGGAGGCCTTCTACACAGGACAGGATGGTTGTCATGTGAGGTGCTTCACCGAGCCCTGGTACATCATAGCAATGATCACAACCCTGTCAATATGAAGCAGTGATCTGTAAGGGTTGGTTGATAAAAGAACATGGACTTTGGATTCAGTATCCAAAGTATACTGAGTTCAGTATCACCTCTCTTCTGTGAAAACTCAAGAGGGCCTTCTGCTTCCTGAAACTGTGTCTCAGATTGGTATGGTGGGGCCACATCTAGGGGGTTGGAATTCACACCCAGTTGAAAGTCAAGGTACCAGATTCCAGGCAAGTGCAAAGCTTCTAAAGGCTGTCAGGAGTTGTGTGTATGTTGAGGGGTGTTGTTGTTGTTGTTGGATGGTGTCTGCTATATGGGTAGTTTTAGGGTTTGTGTGTGTGTGTGTGTGTGTTGGGGTATTTCTAAAGGGTCGCCTCCCAGGCTTTCTAACTTGCTGTGTGACCTTCTCCCATCCTCTCAGCCTCTCTGAACCCTGCTTCCTTGTGTATGAACTCAGGAGCGGTCTATGTCAGTGCTAAGAGCTTTTATAGAACCTTAAAAAAAAAAAATAGATGGTTATAAAGGTCTGTGGTTTGTGAGAACCATCTGCCCCAGGCAGAGAGCAGACCCTCCCCAACCTTTCAGGCAGAGACAAAACAACAGGCAACTTTGCAAATTGCCATCTCTGAGGTCGTAAGCGCCAGTATCTGCTTTTGTACGAGACTTGATTGAAATTCTTCTGCGATGGCGGCGTCCCTACCATCAATGCCTTAATTAGAAATGAGGACAGTCACATCGGCATAAATTAAATCAGACTAAAGATGATTAACAAAGTAAATGCAAGGAATCATTAAATTAAACCATTGTGCCAAGTCCTCTGCCTATCTATCACAAATTTGGGCTGCTAATGAGGGTCTTAATTAGAAAGTTAGGTCGAAATAATTCATGCCAGTCACTGGGAGGCGGCCCCCTTTTCCTCCTCTGCGTTTTTACCGGTCTTTCTGCTTCTAGCTCCAAATGCAAATGTATCAGGCTGTGGACACGGACATCTCTGACAAATGATATCATTCGCTCGTGATCAAATCCTCGCAGCACTGGATGTGTTTGCTGTGATGCCTGGGGTGAAGTCCTGTTTGCCACAAGGGGCTGGATTAGTCCTATAACAGAGTTGCCAGCAGATGAGACAGGGTTCTGGATTCATCGGCTAGGGAGGAAGAAGGGACAAGTGACGGCTGGAGACATGAGATCTGAAGAGTCAGAGTGACCTGGGGTAGAGCTGGGACTCTCTGATATCCCAGAATTCCCTCTTCTTCCTGTTGTGTTCAGCAGATCTGCACACTCCCTACTCACCGAGGAGGAAGAGGTAGAGAGGCTCAGAGAGGTGAACTGATTTGCTCACGGTCACATATCCTCAAAGATACAGAGCTTGACTCAGCCTCCCATCTTGTTTACATCAGTGATGGCTGGGTGCCAGGTGGGTGAAGCTGAGTGCCAGGTGGGTGGAGCTGAGTGCCAGGTGGGTGGAGCTGAGTGCCAGGTGGGTGGGGCTGTGTGGTAGGTGGGTAGAGCTGAGTGCCAGGTGGGTGGAGCTGAGTGCCAGATGGGTGGAGTTGAGTGGTAGGTGGGTGGAGCTGAGTGGTAGGTGGGTGGAGCTGAGTGCCAGGTGGGTGGAGCTGAGTGGTGGGTGGATTGGGCTGTGTGGTAGGTGGATGGGGCTGTGTGGTAAGTGGGTGGAGCTGAGTGGTAAGTGGGTGGGGCTGAGTGCCAGGTGGGTGGAACTGAGTGGTAAGTGGGTGGGGCTGTGTGGTAAGTGGATGGGGCTGTGTAGTAGGTGGGTGGAGCAGAGTGCCAAGTGGGTGGAGCTGAGTGCCAGGTGGGTGGAGCTGAGTGGTAGGTGGGTGTTGGACCTGTGGTAGCACCTCAGAAGGTAAAGTAGAGTGGGAGATCAGCTGGGAAAGACACTGACTCGGTCTGATTTTCAGCGATATGGGCTGGGGACACAGCTTTCGAAATCAGTAGACTTGGCATGGATATCACAATCGGCCATCTTCAAGTCTTGTGATCTCAAGCCAATGATTTCTACTTACCTAGCCTCATCTGTAGTCTGGTTCCAATGGATACTGGTGTGAGATTTATGAGGGCTCAGTGAGGTCCTGTGTGACATATGTTTTGTACCCCATGGCTATGTAGTAACTGATTCTCCCCTCCTTTTCCCAGGGGTTACCTGGAGATCTACTTTTGCACTGTAATGAACCACGTGGAATTTAGTGGCTCCTTCATCAGGATGCAGGTGGCTGGGCTCAGCTGTGTGGCTTTTCTCACAGAGCTGACATCAGAGACTGACAAGCAGGAAGGCTTGACAGTTGGGGTCATCTGGTTGTTGGTCAGGGCACAGGAGTGATGGTGTCCCTGTCACAGAGCAGGCTGGCTGAAATGGGTACTATTGGACATGGATGACATCCAAACAGCCAGGGAGTATTCCAGGGCCCAATGTGGGTCCAGCTGCTAGTCCTGCCTTAACTATTCAAGTCTCAATAGTTGCTGTGGCCTGGATAATGTCCCCTCCACCTTTCCCAATGGCACTCATGTCCTACACCCAGGAACTTGTGCATACATTTCTTTATATGGCCAAAGGATCTCTCTCTCTCTTTCTGTGTGTGTGTGTGTGTGTGTGTGTGTGTGTGTGTGTGTGTGTGTGTAGACAACCAGTCTTGGGACAGGAGCTGATCCTAGATAAAGTCACCCACAGACACAGTGGTGCAATGACAGGTGCTCTTTCCAGGTGACAGACGGATGGATCTACAGGAGGGAAGAGTCTGTGCCAGTGGAGGCTGAGATCACTGGGAAATCAAGAAAGGAGCCACAAGCTAAGAAAGTCAGCCTTGGAGACCTTGCACCTTAGCCCCCCAAGACTCATCCTGAACTTCGGGTCACCAGAAAGAGAGAGAACATGTCTGTGTCTTTTGATACCATCGACTTTGTGGAAACAAGTCAAGCCCATAAGGCTGAAGTAGAGGCTGGGAGGCCACGCCATGCTCTGGAAGGGTGAGATCACAAGCCTTTAGGCACAGAGGCATGCCCCTGGGGTGGGAGGGACTGGGGTTCTAGCTGGCAGTCTAGCACACTGTGAATGCTTCTCCTAGATGATTTGGAGAATGATTTTATTAAAAATGAGGATTGCAACACCATAGGTAGTGTAGATGACATACCAGACATCTTTCTTTTCTCTTTCTTTCTTCCTTCCTTCCTTCCTTCCTTCCTTCCTTCCTTCCTTCCTTTCTTTCTTTTTCTCTTTCAAGGATATGTGACAGAAAACTCACCATTTTACTCATTTATGGATATTTAGTTCAAATTCTTTAAGTGGGTGGCCTAGGTCTTGCACATGCTACCCATTTCTAGAAGCTTCTGTTGCTCTAACCGGAAAGTCTTACCATCTGCTGGAACGTGTAGCTTCTCCACCGTGTGACCTTGATTCTGGTAGGCAGAGCCACTGTGTATTTGTCCTTTTTGCATCTGTCTATTTCCCTCTACACCAAGTCCACTTGCAGTCAGTGACCATAGCTAAAATAACCTCACAGCCGCACTGAGGCCAGAAGCTCAGAGAGCGTTGAGGCCGGTTTGTAGGAAGCATGCACAGTGAGTAACTCAGAACTGCTGGCATCAGGGTGGGAATGTGGTCACCTTGCTCTCATCCACCCTGCCCCCCCCCCACCAAGACAGTTACTGGCCTCCAGGTACCCACAGCCCAGCCACAGCTCAATATGGCCGCCCCTCCCCCACAGGACACCCATCAATTTCCTCCTGCCAGCCTGGCCCAGCACAATCACCTTTTCATCGATTCCGCTTCAATTAATTAAAAAATCCATCCGACTACTCCACAGCTTGATGGACTTTGAGGATTCAGAAGAAAATAAATAAATTAGTCTTGGAACAATGGGGGTGGGCTGGAGGAGGAGGAGGAGGAGGAGGAGGAGGAGGAGGTGTACGGAACCCATGGGGAGACTCTCAGCCAGGACTAGTTCTGTGATGCTGCGTGCACAGATTTCCTGAGTGTCTGGGGAGCAGCAGGAGCCTCAGTGGAAGGGTTTGTTGTGGAGATAGTCCTGAACATAGCTGCACGTCCATGAGCTTTTGTAGGTGGTGGGGATTTTACAGGCATTTTCTCATTGGCTCCAAACAGAAGATGTGGTTGATGTCTGAGGCCACACAGCAAGGACCAGTCAGGGAAGGACCTCACTTTCTCATTCTTTTATGCACTTAATCTGGGGTGCACTTTTTAGCTGCTCAGCAAAACTCCTAGATGCCTCTGAGGGTTGCAAGATGTGTTTCCTGGTCCCATGCCTTGATGAGGCTTCCAGCTGTGTGTGTGTATAAGTGTGTACATGCATATACATGTGTGTACAAATGTATGTGTATATGTGTATGTGTATATGTGTGTATGTGTGTGCTCTTTCCAGCACTGGAAAGAAAATAAGATGTACATTGAGATCCGATGTTCTAGGAAAAACATTGGCAACAACAATACCCACACACACATGTGTGCACACATTCATGTACACATGCAAGTGCTTGGCTGGGTAGCAATAAGAATGCAAAGAACAGTAAGTGGCCCCAGGGAGGGGTCACTAGTACTTGTGGTTGTGCACAAGGGCTTTTATCAACCAACTAAACCCTGGCATAAAATCAGAGCTGGTGGGAGAAACTGACATGAATCATAAGCCTGCACTGGCTGGCCCTCCTGCATTTGGGGTGCCTGACCTCCTGTGCACTGGCTGGTCTTCCTGCATTTGGGGTACCTGACCTCCTGTGCACTGGCTGGCCCTCCTGCAGTTGGGGTGCCTGACCTCCTGTGGGTGGAAACAATTCATTAGACTGTCAGAGATGATTATAAACATAACACTTAAATTTCAGCTATGGTGTTCAGGAGATGTTACTACTGCCTGGTCTCAGAAGGGGACAAGGGAGTCTGCAGAGGTATGACAGGCATTTGTGCAGAGCCACCTTATCTAAGGGAGCCAGCCTTGGAGACCTTGTACCTTCACCCCCAAGACTCATCCTGAACTTCAGGTCACCAGAAAGAGGGAGAACATGTCTGTGTCTTTTGATACCATCGACTTTGTGGAAACAAGTCCTCAGCCTCCTTCAGGAATGCCTGATTAAGGCATCTATTTTGTAGCCCGTCATCCTGATGGCCAGGCAGGAGAAAGGTGAGGCCTTCATCAGGTTGTACCTTCTCAGAGCCCTGCAAGGTAAAGAAAAGCATGAACAGAAATGGGGTGCAGGGGAATCTGGCCAGGCCTAGTGTCCTTTGTCTCTCTCTTCTTCATCCTCATGGCACAGTGAGCAGGTGGCAGGGTGGTGACGTGGGTAGCCGTGGGGGTTTGAATGAGAATGTTCCTCATAGCCTCATCTGTTTGAACACTTGGTTACCACTTGGAAGTGTGTGCTTGCTTATTGGAGGAGGTATGTCACTGGGGGTAGCCTCTGAGATTTCAAAAGCCCACTACAAGGATGCTGCTGATCTGGATTAGCAGTTTGTTGTTCTTTCAGAGGATTTGAATTTGATTCCTAACATCCACTTACTACCAACTATGATGCCAGTTCAGGGGATTCAACAGGCACACATGGAGGTACATATGTGTAGTGAAAAGTTCCTGGCCCATCCGGCCCAAGGTCAGACCCACAGAAACACACAAAGGCTTATATTAATTACATGCTGTTTGCCCTATGGCTCAGGCTTATTGCTAGTTAGCTCTCAAGTCTTAACTCTGCCCATTTCTAATAATCTATCTTGCCACATGGCTCGTGTCTTACCTGTACTCCGTTATATTTGCTTCTTGGCGGCTGGATCAAATCTCTCCAGGCTCCTTCTCTTGTATCTATGCTTGTGTTTCCTGTCTGCTTCTAAGCTGCTCTGCCATAGGCCAAAACAATTCCTTTTTTAACCAATGATATTCACAGCATACAGAAAGACATCCCACATCATACATGTGTTCAGGCAAAACATTTATACACATAAAGTAAAACAAATAAAACTTTACAAAATTAAGAAAAAAAAGTTTCACATGATGCCCAGTTTGCTGCTTCTCTGACTCCTCCAACTTGCAAACCAAGATGTGAGATCTCAGTTGCCGCTCTGACAGCATGATTTCTGCCATGATGGTCATGGATTCTAACCCTGATAATCAGGGCTCCAACAAATGTTTTCTTATACAAGTTGTGTTGCTCATAGTGGCTCTTCACAGCAACTGAAAAGTAGCTAAGATGGAGTTAACATCTTAACTTAGGCCTCGAGGGTAGGGTCTAGGTCAGAAGTGCACATAGGGGTAAAAACGGTTTCAGTTACTTCATTATCTTATAATGGGCCCATCTGAGGCCCCAGAGCCAGCCTGGAGGCCATGGTCATGGGGACAGACTCCAGGGAGGTCCTCAGCCTCCTGCCAGAGTGAGGGGTATCCCAGTTCAGCTGTGCAAGAGAAAGAAGGCTCCTCTATTGTCACATGTCACTCAACATTGGGATTGTGACTTGTGCTGGCAGGAAATATCCTGCAGAGCCTGTCTGTTAGCCCAGGGGTGGGGATCCTTCTCTCTCTCTCTCTCTCTCTCTCTCTCTCTGCAGGGACACCCCCCTGCCAGTGCCCAGTGCACCATATGACCTTGCTGTTCTTCACCTGATGGCTGGGCTCACTGATGTTTTCACACAGCACCACGACAAATATGCATAGGATTCTTAATATTAGGATGCCACTATGTCCTTGGCCAGCCGGATGTTTTAGTCTCTCATCTTACAGGGCTGGGTTTTATTTTCACCTCCCCATTGATGGAGTGTTCTACAGCACATGGCCATAAATTCAGTGGACACTGCAAACATCTAGACACACTGACTCTCTTCAAGGAAGCATCTCCATTGCACAGATGGAGAAACCGAGGCTCCAAGAAAGCCTGCCACCAGCCCAGGTTGATGCTTGGGGTGAGGCAGAACTCAGAACCAAGCCCTGGGTGGCAGAGTCTTTCTCTTTGCCATTTTTTTGTTCAGTTCTGCAGATCAGTGCCAGACTATAAGAAGGCTACACAAGGTACACATGTGCCATAGACTTCCCAGTACTGTCATTCAAAAAAATAAAAGGAAAGGAGCAGGAAGGTAATTTAATATATTTCTAATTTGACCAGCACATAGGGTATTAGTTGATTGGGACCCAACATGAGTGATGAGCATAAGGCTTTTAGCTGTCAAGAGTCAGTTCTCTGTCTGCCACACAGTTTGGTTCCTAAGCAGTGAACTCAGGCCATCAGGCTCTGCACTTAGGGTCTTCAGCACTGAGCCACTTTGCCAGCTTGGCTTTTCACCTTGGTTTTCATTCTGAGGTGATTTCAGATTTACAGAATCCCTTAATCCAGGCAAGCACCCTTCCCATGCATGAGGGCTCTGGATGCCTCTTGGCTGCCACGTCTGTCTCAAGGCTTCAGAGCTCGCGCGTGTGCACGCGCGCGCGCACACACACACACACACACACACACACACACACACCACACACACGTGCGCGCGCGTCAGAGAGAGAATAACTGGCACCTTCTGACCCTTTGTGTGCCTTCCTTGCCTCTTCTATGTGACTCTGCATCTCTGGCTGTGCTGTGAGGAGGGAAGGGAACTTATTCCTCCTTTTGATGGGGCCTGGGGACATGGGATGTGTACTGTTTTTATGGACTGTTCTACTCTTGACGGGAACAGTAGTCGTCTTTATCCTGGAAATAGGGAAACTGAGGCTGAGTACCCTAAATCACAGAGTATGCATGATGAAGCCAGGAGCAAACCCTGCTCCGTTTATTTCAGGCATCTCTCCTCCCACCCTCTATTCTCTGTCCTCCCCGTTTCCATCCCATTCCTGCAGCATTGCTCATTGTGACTGAGTTGCACAAGCTCATATGCATGCAAAGACACCTGGTAAGTGCTCTGAGGAGGGAGGGATCCCAGGACTGGGACTCAGGCAAAGCCCTGTGTCTGACAGGCAACCTTCCCAGGTCATTTTCCCTCCAGGTGTTGAGCGTGAGCCCAGGAAGAGTGCTGGTATCTGCTGTGCTGGATTTGAATTCCAGACCCATGCTTTCCCCGTTCTGCACTCTCAACATCTCCTTTCACTTTCTTCCAACAAACAAGGGGGCAGAGAAATTGTAATTCCCCCCCCCCCCCCGTGCATAGCATTTGTGCTTTGTGGGTGGGAAGAACCTGGCATAGGTTACCCAGGTCAGAAGTGCCCAGAAATGAGTCTGCCTCATCTTTTTTCAGGCCCCTCAAATCAGGTGCTATGGAAGTTTCCTTCCGATGCCGGGGCACATTTGCTCTGACTCTGGTGGCTTTATTTCTAGCCTAAGAGCATCAGGGACAAAGCTGACCCTCTTAGTTGCAGCATTGTTAATAAATTATAGGGAACCAGGGACATTTTAATACAAAACTGAGAACTGTGAGCACAGAGCAGCTAGGAGAGAGGCTCCTCCTATTCCCTTGATACTCGGAGCTGAGAGGCCTCCTCAGGGGGATTTATATCAAGTGGAATATTTAAGGGTAAAGAGCAGAGGTCCTTTTGGCGTTCTCTTTTCAGGGACGTCACCTCGTGCTGTCTTAACGAGAATGAGTGACATGAGAGGCTGAGCAGAGAGAAGTGGAGAATATGCCAAGAATCGTCAATTATGCAAAAAAAAAAAATTGCTTGTCCAAAAGAGTGATGTGTCTGGCTTTCTTCCCCAGATGGAGTTCAGTATTCTGGCCTAGGCCTTCCCAGACTGAGATTTTTCTAGAAGCAGCCGGTGGCCTATGGCTCTTCCATCTCTTCTGTGATCATACGCTGGTTGTCCTGAGGGTGACCTTCCTCTTTGATGCTGCTGCTATGCTACTCCAGGTTATAGGTTATTCCCTGCCAAGGAGATCTCTGTAGAGTGAATGCGGCCGCTGCCTGCTGTCTGCTGTTGGCTAACAGGCAGCAATACTATATAGGAGGGCACTCAGTCCTTGCTTGTCTGCTAATGGTTCTGGTCTGGACTTGGCTGGTCCTGTGTGGTTTTACTCAGGCAAGCTGATGTGTTGGTCAGATGGCCTCACTCATGGGTTCTGTGGTTGATTACTAACTGACAGGAGTTAACAGACATCACTGGACTCTGGGCCTTGCGTCCTTCGGTGAGCTAGTCTGGGCTTTCTTACCTGAGGATTGGTGATATTCTAGAAGAGAAATGGAAAAGAATTCAGGTTTTTAAGGTGTAGGCTCATGATGTCACTCTTACCACATTCTGTTCTTGGGTGGGCAGCCCAGACTGGAGGGGTGAGAGACAGTTTCTGTAATGTGTCATTTGCAGGGTCCATGCAGGTACAAGGTGAGTCTGCAATATGTCTATCACAATAGATGAGTAAAAGTAATTATTCCTCCCTTGGGAGCTGTGTTCACCGAGACTGAAGAAGAATTTATATCCTGAGGGGAAATGGATGGTTTGTGGGGCTGAGGGTGGGGCTCAGTGATAGAGCATATGCTTAGCATGCGTAAGGCCCTGGAGCTATCCACAGCACCCAAAACATAACTTAATGAAGTAAATAGCAGTCTGGGGCTGCCCAGGCATCTGGCACTTCCTGGGGAAGGGGGTAAGGTGGGCTTCCTGAAGGCCCCTTCTGACCCACACTTTGACATTTCAGTGAGTTGTGCATGATAAAGGAAGTGCAGAACCAGCAGCAGCTGTAAGGAAGGAAGCAGCAATTTTCGGAGGCCTGGGAGAAAGTGTCAGTAGTGGCAGATGAGGCAGATGCCACGTGACCCAAAGGCAAGACCTGGCTTTGCAGGCAGGTGGTAGGATGCTGTGACCCCTACAACTTGGTATCTGTGAAACTGTCATGGCTACCTCAAGTCACTTATGTGTTCTCTGTCTTTGCCCCGGAGTTCCAGGCATCCATGTGATCGCAAGTCCCTTAAGGGCCACTTCTCCATCTTTTCAGTTTTTTTAGTTCCTTAGACTCTGTGGCTTACTAGCCCTGATGGGTGGATGGATGGATGGATGGATGGGTGGATGGACTGTTTTTATAGAACCAGAAGCAGGTCAGCTCTGACCTTACCATAGCCAGTCCTTGACCTTATTTCCTGAGCCCCTGCCCTGGGGTTGGGGCAGGACCCTAGGAGGATGCTAGTGGCTGGCATGATTTAGCAATGACACCTGTAGACGGTCCCGAGATCTTCTACCTGGGTTCTGTCAGCCATGTAGAGGGTACAGCCCAGCCCTACACATTCCCACCAGCTAGGCTTTCAAAATCACCTCAAGGAAAATTCCTGTACATAGAACTCTTGGGACTAAAACAGTCAAGATGTGAAGCTGGGGTCCAGGGTGCCAACACCTCACCCTGTTCTCCCTAGGTAGGAGTGCTGTCAAGCTGCTCCCCGAAACTCCTAGCCCAGCACTGGTTAAAATGTGATCCCTTTTATTTGTGTAATGGAGACGAAGTTCCCAGTTCTTCCAGGGGCATCAATCCAGAGATTTATTAAGCAATTTAAAATACTATTGTCTCTCACTTCAGGGCAAGATTGAGGGGTGTTGTTGCAGGAGTCAAGGCAGAGCGGCAGCCTCCGAACCGGGAGGGGTCTGTACCTGGGACTCAATAGATATTCATGAACGTTCCCGTATTTAGTGCGGGAAATAACTTAATACCGACAGTGCGATGGAATAATAGCCATTTCCTGGCTGACTTGCAGGCCTCAGAAAATGAGATTGCGGCGGCTTCATTTTTCTTGTCTTTTCCCGGGTGCGCTTACTGCCAGCGCGGGTAGTGGATTCTCTCTGCATCTACAATGAGCTGGGCTGCAGCCCCCACCTGCTGCCACCATCCCAGGCCACACAACTCATTGTTAGACCCCCGCTTGCTGTGACCTTGGCCTGGACTTCCTTGCATTTCACCCTGTACCCTGTTTCCTGGACCATGCATGTCAAGACTGGAAGGGCTCAGCACGTTACATACCTGCTCTATTTCAATGTTCATTCATTCATTCGTTAAGTTGTCTACTCATTTATTCATTTACCCATCGATTATTTATTCTTGGTCAGTCATTCATTGTTTTTATTTGCTTATCATTTGTTCACATACTCAGTTACTCAGACATTCACTCATTCATTAATTCCTTCATTCACTTGTTTACGTATTTGACAGCTCACCAGGAGTCTTGCTGGCAGGCACTGAAAGCTGAGGGCACAGACAGGATGCAATGCATCTCAAGGGGCTCTCACAAGCAGGGATGGTTCAGAACTGAGCCCTCTGAGCATTCTCAGGTGGACCTCCCAGCAGGTACCACAGGTTTCTCCCATCCTTTGGATTCCACAGGTGAGAACGTGGTGGTCTGTTGTGTGACCTGGCACCCCATCACACATATCTGGGATTGTAGGTGTGACCTGCCTCACACTTCTGCAGGACATCCACCCAGGCTGGAGTGAAGAAGACCAAGAAATGGCCTCATGCTGATCTGAGAGATGCTGTTCAAGAAGGTGGTAATGGTTTGCAGAAGGGGTATAAAGGGAAGGGGCACAGAGACAGGAGGGTGCCCCACAAATCTGGGCTCACCTGTGGGTAGATGAATTTCAGCCAGGAATGTGAATCCATAAGGGATATACCCTATGATCATCTCATCCTTCACAGCCCTGAGGCAGCCCTGTCAGGACCACAGGCAGTAGTGTCCCGTGCCCTTTGGCTGGAGTTGAGCTCAACCAATAAGATGAGAGCTTGGAAGAGATGGCAGGTCATCAAGGTGGGAAGGTCCAGCCTCATGATGACCTTCCAGGTCAGTGTGACCTTTCCCCCACAATCCACAGTGGGGGTGGAGGCAGCTGAGCCGTTAGTGTGGGCTTCAGGGTCCTCCTCCTCTTCATCGTGAGAGTCCATAACCCTTTAGCACCTACCTCCAATGATGCAGTTCTTCAGGGCCACTTCTCTGCTCAAGAATCCTAAAAGTCCTGGTGTCCTCAGCTCTGCGCTACCTTTGGAGCCTTGGGAGTCAGAATCTGCTTGTTGGCTTCTCCCAGTTTGTAGAAGCTTTTTTACATTCCTTAGCTTGTAATCCCTTCCTTATTGATTGGGTGGTTGTTTTATTGTGTGCTGAGTTGAAGGCAGGGCCTCCCAATGCCAGGAGAGTGTTCACTGCTGAGTGGTGCTTCAGCTGTCCCACTGAACCTTCCATGCTGATTCATGATCTCTTCTGACCCCTTCCTTGCCACTCAGACCCATCTTCTTTTCTACCTGACCCTTGCCATGCCCTGACAAGGACCCTTAGTGTTCTCTGCCTCTACCTGGTAAACCAGCATTGCTTCCATACTGCCATCCTCCGTCACATGTCACACACTCTGCCATTCCAGCAGACATAGCAATAGGCTCTGGGGGCCTGGGTGTGGCTGGCTGTTTCAACCAGGAAGCTTGGGCATATATAGGCTCAACTGGGCTCTGACTGGCTGAGTGCATATATGCAAATGAAGCATATAATAAAAACCAATCAAGAGAGGGCTCTCTAACCTGGGAAAGGAAAGCAAAAGCCCATCAAAGTCTGACTGTTCTTGACCAGAGCATGGACTTTATTCCATACTAAGGCTGCAGCAGCCCTAGGGAATGGGGAAACCAAGATCAGAAAGCCAGAGGCTCTATCTTCCCAGATCTTACTGCTGACCAGTGTTGTGTAACAGTTTCTTCTGAGATTAAAATGTTCCATCCTGCAGGAAGTTCCTAAAGTAGAAAAATAACAAATTCAACATAACTCCAGGAAGTTCCTGAAACGGAGCAGATTCACTAGGCCCCTCCCTGCAGAGTTGCAGAGCCAAGCTGCAAAGAAGACTTTGAGATCATACCAGCTGCCTGGAAGAAACAGAAACCAGATCATAAGCCCAGCTCCCTAGAAGAGGTTAGACCAATTGAGGCACCTGAAAAGCATACCCTCCAACCTGCTGAGCAGCCTGAAGGCTGTGCAGTGTGCTTTAGTTCCCAGCTTAGTAAACTGTCACCCGTGTTGGGGTGGTTTTGGGCGATGCAGCTGTCTTGGAGTCATTTCTGCTCTTGTAAGTGACCTCAGTGGAACCCATGGTTCACTACGTTGGGCTTTGATGGTGCCCGTACTTTGGTCTGTTGTGGGATCCCTATCTGGGATGAGTAGGTGTGTTGTTGTGTCTCCTGTGTAAAGTTTTGTCATGTGGCTCCCAGGGAGAGCAGCTTGCCGTACTGTGGTTTCACTCTTCCAGTCCAGTCTACAGCTGGGAATCTTGGGTCACGGCTGGGGCTATCCCCTCTGCCCAGAGAAGCTCTGACCATAGCCAGGGCAGTCCTTTTTGGAGGGAGTTCTCATGGCCCTCAGAGGGTGGAGGGCGGGTGGACACAGGTGTGGGAGCCTGAGAGACATCTGTGCTGGCTGCTTCTCAAGAAACTGACTAACATCGTCTTAGGGTCAGGTCTCAGAACTTTCCATGTTCTCAGCTTGGACTGTCGGAGATCGCATTCATTTTTGTGTGTTACTGTGACCACAGTTCCTGACAGGAACCGTGGAATAGAGAACTTCCTGAACAGCTCCCCGCCCCTCCCCCCCATAAAATGTTTGTTATCAGTGTTCATGGACCAGCTTGCAATGAATCCCACAGTGTTTAAAAACACGTCTGGGGCCAGCGAGATGGCTCATTGTAAAGTGAAAACACTCTGAAGCCTGGTGGCTGGAGTCTGATCCTCAGAACTCATGCAAAGATAAGGAGCACTCACTCCACAGAGCTGGCCTCTGACCATCATACGTGCAGCCATGTAAACACACACAATAATGAAAACAACGCACATGTTTTCATTTCGGTCATTTTGGCTCCACCAGTGACTGCAAGTTGGCAGTCCTTCCCTCTATCCTGGCTCCTCCCCTGCTCTCCTTCCCCTCCCCTCCCCTCCATCCCCTGTCCTGCCCTGTCCTGCTCTGCCCTCTTCTCCCCTCCCCCGCCCCGCCCTCCCTTCACTGTGTTGGCTACTTTTTGTCAACTTCTAAAAAAACCAAAAAAAACCTATCCAGGAAGAGGGAATCTCTATTGAGAAAATGCCTCCATCAGACTGGCCTGTAAGAAAGTCTGTAGGGCATTTTCTTGCTTAATGATGGATGTGGGAAGGCCTGGCTCACTGTGGGCATTGGTGCTACCCGTGGACAGATGGTCCTCTGTTGTATAAGGAAGGCTGAGCAAGTCCTGGATACCTAACTCAGTGCTGTCTGTCTGGAGGACAAGTGTTTGTGGATGACTTGTATCTGGTGGGAGCCCTGGACCATACTCATATCTCTTCATTGTCTTACAATGCAACAGAGCAGGCTGGTGATACATATCAGGTGACCCCGGGATCTCCTCAGATAGCCACGTTGGATTCCTTTAGGAATTGCTGGTGGAACTCAGAGATGCCGTGGAGCTGCTATGGGGGATCACTCCTTCCATGAATGGTGTTTCTCTCCTTCCATCCTCCCAGCTCCTGGAAAAGGCCAGGGCCAGGGGAAAGGCAGCCAGGAGGTTGCTGCGCAGCCTGGGAAATTGTGTCACCTGTTCCAGCAGCCAGGAGCTGGGAAGTCTTGGGGTGCCAGATCTTCCTGCCATGCTGTTTTGGAGGAGAATTTGGCCCACTTTCCTCCTGCTGGGGACTCACAAAATCTGATTTGAAATCCACTCAAGTGTACATTAACTGACTTCCTCTTGGCTCAGGCTGAGGATCCTATAATTAGAGCAGCCACCATGCCACTTAGTGGGTTTCATTCACACAAGCGGAAAGTGCACTTGTAGAGAGAGATGAAGAACCAAGCTTGGGAGGGTTGCCACGTGCCAAGGCGATGCGCAGGCTGGCTGCCTTTCTATGTGCAGATCTCAGCTGGCTGACTTGGGTGGGCCAGACACTTTCAAGAGTTCTTAAGCACACTGAGCTTGGAACACACGAAGATCTCGTTGGAAGCCCAGTTCCACCGTAGGGGAGAGCACAGTGACTGACTCTGCTTTTGCACCTGGGAATGTGGGTACCATCAGTCATCAGGCTTCCACGGTTGTTATAACCACCATTAAAGCCATCAGCCAACATGTTGTGTAGTTAGTGAGCCCTTACATATTCCACACCAAGTTTCCACACTTTACATGAATTATTGGTTTGGAGACAATGATATGTACTCACTGATGTCAATACATTGAAGGAAACTGAGTCATAAGGAAGTCTTGCTACTTACACATGACCACACAGGAAAAAGCTTTCTCTTTCTCTCTGTCAGTTCTCATCTGTTCCAGAGTTTTTCTGCTCTTCTCCCAGATTCTGACCCAGCTACGTGGTTGGTTCACACTACTCCCTAGTGATGGGAGTGGGAGCCGGCCTCTTTTCCCCCTTGGCTGGTGCACAGTCGGGTACTGTGTAACTGAAGGTGTTAGATCGGTGGGAGTTGGTCTTCTCTGATGAGTGGTGGGATGGACAGATGCCCTTGATCTCTGGTCAGAGGGTATCCTAGGCTCAGTGACCTCATTCTCAGATGTGAACCCCATTTGCCAGCTTCTGCTGTGGTAAGAATCTGTCCTGATCATATTTGAAAGTGTCCTGTTACATGTGGTCTACTTCATGGCTGGATGAAATCTTTCCACCTCTTCTGGAAGGGACTAGGCTTTCTTCTCATTCTCTGACTTTTCCAGGCTCCAGGCCACCTAAGATATAAGGTGACATCAGACAACACTTTTGGTCTCAGAGTGGACTGCTGGGGTTTCAGAAGGAGAAAGAGGATACAAGGCCACGAGAGAGAGGACCAGGTCAAGCTCCACCTCTGTTATTCCCACTCCTGAGAGCCATGTGGGATTGGATGGTGCTGCTGTTCCTTACATATCTCAGAGTCCCAACCCAATGTCTCACAATGTGATCTCAAGTGGAAATAGGGGCCCCAAGCTGTCACTACTTAGGGTGATTAGCTCATTAGAGGGAGTTGTCTAGAGGCTGAGGTTCACAGGGAAAATCTTCAGGGATGCTGATTTTGGTGGTTAACATCCTATTACAGCAAATCCCTCCTCCTCTGTGTCCCCAGAGAGAGCCTAGCCTTATGGCCTCTTTTATTCTTTAATTTTAAAAATTACATCTATCCTCTATATATGTATGTATGTATGTATGTATGTGTGTGTGTTTATATGTGTGCATGTACTCTGTGGGTGTGTACAAGTGCACACTCACGTGCCCATACAGATGTCAGAGATCAACTTACAAGACAAAGTTTTTCACCTTCTTCTGAGAAGGGCCCAGGAATTGAACTCATTTTGTCAGCAGCTCCCTTTACCCAATAAGCCACTTAGCTGGCTTCCCTGTGACGTCTCAACTCAGGCTTCTTCCCTCAGCAGCATGAGGTTGTCTGTTTCTGTCCTAAGTCCCCTAGTCTGTGGTACGTGTCACAGCAACCCCGGGGATATGACCTCAGGGAGATGGCTGCATCACAGACAGGACACAGAGGGTGATAAACAGGTGCTGACTTTGAAGCTGAGGAGAGTGGAGCATGCTGGGACAGAGCTCAGACTTACTGCTGCATGGCACTAGCTGTGCGTCCAGCTGCTGTGCCTCAGTTTCCTCTGCCGTCAGAAGTAACAGCAGCTGCTATAGTTTGGATGTAGTCTGTTCACAAGGTTCATACAAAGGGGCTCTTTGAGAGAGGTCTAGATGGTGGTGACTGTCATGAGTGCCCTGGGAAAGGAGTAATGCTGACCTCGGGGAGTGGGTTGGGGCTTACAGGAATGGAATCCTTCTTGAGAGTGAGCCTGGACACTCCTCATCTTCTCTCTCTCTCTCTCCCTCTCCTCCTCGTGTGGTGTGTGTGTGTGTGTGTGTGTGTGTGTGTGTGTGTGTGTGTTGCACATAGGACACCATCTGCTATTCTGGGATCCTAGCCAGGCACATGTGACACCATCTGCCATGTTGAGATGCAGCCAGCACCCAGCACCCAGCACTGTGCAGTCTGGACTTTCTAGCCACCAGCAGTGCACATTGTCTGGTTTCAGGCACTTGGTTATAGTGACTCTAGAGGAAGAAGATGCCATTCTTCAGTGTTGCTGTGAGATCAAGCAGTGTCCCTCACGCAGAAGCATAGAGAGTCTGCCACACAGCACAGCGCCAGCTTCCTCATGATGCTTTGGTGGCCCTGGGCAAGTCTCCAGCCTCAGTTTCCTGATCTACAAGGGTCCCACTAACTCTAAACACATTGCTTCTTTTCTAAACATTTAATAAGTTCTAAAAATGTGTTGCCATAATGGTGAGATAAATAGCTATTAAGGTGCATGCTCCAGTGCTAGGCAGCTCATTATCTTCTATGATGCTCTTTCTATAGACAATCGGGATATCACACAGTCTTCACTGAAGGGACCTTCCACAGCCTGTTTATGTGTGGGTTTTGAAATGAGAGATCAGAGGCTAAGAGGTCACAGAGAGAGCAGAGACGAGCTTGCAAGTGTCCCCGCCACCATGGATGGTCTTCCCCCTCTGTCTGTGCACTTCTTCCTGAGAACCCTGTGAAGTAGAGGAATGAGAACAAGCAAGTGCTGTGGTTCCTTTCTGGAATATTTGGAGGACTCTCCAGAGTTCTGTGGTACAGGCCTGGTACTCAGGTTGGCACTTTTGGGAGACAGTAGGACCTAGTAGATGGTCTCTGAGGGGTCTGAGGACTTCTGTGCCATCTTTCTGCTCATGGCTGCCATGAGGTGGACAGCTTGGTTTCACTCCACTCCATGATATGCTACCCTAGTTCCACAAACAACAAAGCCCCACAGCCAGGAGCCCCAGCTAGTCTTTCTGTAAATGGATGATACTTAAAGTGTGATCATAATTAGTCTTATTAATAAAAATCAGGAGCCAGATATCGGGGCAAAAACATGGAAGATCAGAAAAGGCAAGGGAGCAGCCACTCTCTGGGTCCTCTAACCAAAAAGGCAGAGCATCTGTCTCCACCCCAATTTATCACTTTCTGTCTCTACCTCCCAAGTGCTGGGACTAAAGGTGTGAGCCACCACTGCCTGACCTTTGTGGTTAACTAGTGGCTAGCTCTGCCACCTGATCTCCAGGCAAGTTATATTTGTCAGAACACAAACAAAATACCACACAACAGATACCCACACCATAGAGATGGACAGTGGCTAATGGGTAAATGAGGGCTTGCTCCATTGTAGTGGCCTCCTTCCTGGTCTCTCCCCAAACCATGTTCTCAAACACAACTCAGCTGTTACCACCCCTGCTCCCAACCTTTTGAAGCACCATGGTATGCAGAGAAGACCCCATAGGTCCTTGCCTGGCCAATGAGCCCACATAGCCTGATGTTATTTTCTCTTCCAACCCTGTCTCAGGCCCTTTTCCTCTCCTGTCTGCATTCCAGCACTCAGGTTCCTTCTTACCTTCAGATTCACCTTCCTCATGATTTATCTGAGAGGCTCCCTCTGCATGTCCTTCTGCCTGGGAACCAGCTGGTTCCATCTCTCATCCACCAGGCCTTCACTCCAAGCTGATCCACACTCAGGACCTCTTGTGTACATCACAGCCGCAGTCTCCACCCACACTTGACCTTTTTCGAAGAATCTCTTCATTGCCACCATCATAGTGGCTCCCAGGCATGACGGTGCTTACGTCTCAGCTCCTGGGTGGATGTCTGTCCTGCTCACAAGCCTGAGAGTTCTGAGGACAAGCATGCATCCTGCTGCTGTTTCCAGTCAGACTCTATGTGACTAGAACTGAGGCACCATTGGCTCCAGGGAAGCCCTCATCCCAGCTGGGTACAGCTTTCCAAATATTACCTGCTAGGGGAGGAGGGGCCCACACTCCTCTAAGGAACCCCACAACTATGCTCTGTCAGGGAGCCTAGTAAATGCGTTGGTTCCCCAGGGTGAGCCTCAGGGGACCCGTCTAGGTGAACGGAGGGGTAGAAATTGTTCCCATCTCTCTCTTAGTCAACAACAAGCTAACACTGCAGATTTTAGTTTCATTTAAAAAAGTTTCTGTGTTTTTGTACATACCTGTGTATATATATGTATATATATGCATGTGTGTATGTATGCCTGGTGTATGTTCTTGTATGTATATATACTAGTGTGTATGTGCACATATATGTGTAGTTATATATGTAAATATGTATACATGCATGTATATGTGTATTTGTGTGTTTTGTGTAAGTGCACGTGTGCCCATTTGCATTAGGTCAGAAGTCAACCTTGCATTCTTCAGGGCCATCTACCTTGTTGTTTGAGAGATGGTCTCTGGCTTGGGGCCAGCTGATTAGATCCCAGAGAGCTTCCTGGCTCCACCTCCTAAGCCTGGGATTGCTAATGTGTGCACCGTGCCTCGATGTTTAGTCAGGATTCTGGGGACTGAACTCAGGTATTGATGTTTGCAAGGCAAGTGCTGAACCACCTCCCTACATCCTCCTTGAGTGTTTTGAATTGATACATAATAACTTAATATGAATTGATACATAATAACTGTGCTTGTGGGGTTCGGTGTGATGATGTGGTATACTGTGAAGTGATCACATTCTGTCACCTCACCCATTTATCACTACTAGGTCGGGGCATTTAAAACATCCTTTCCTAATTCATTATCCTTCTTAGATGGCTGAGATGTAAACATGTGTGTGTCGATGTATCTGAAATATTAGAGAGAGAGGGAGGGAACACACCACAGTCAGTCCTCACCCATCCAATTCCACAAGCTGAACCGGTTAGGTCCTTTTTCACAAGTCTTGAGACTAATCTAATTGCAGAAGCAGAACTTCTGCCTTCTCCTGCCTTGTATTTCTTTCCCTTCCCAATTATCTGACTTTCTTGTTCAACATTCCTAAAACTAGGATTAAAGATGGGTGCCCTTGCTGTTTGGTTTTGAACTCACAAAGATCCAGTGGAAAGCTTCCTCCTGAGTGCTGGGGTTAAAGGCATAAGTTACCACACCCTGACCTTAATGGCTTGCCTCTGTCTAATATTTCAGGCTATTTTTATTGAATATACCATCACATGTGTGAGTTCGGGGTGGTCATAAGAGAAAGGGGACACAATTCCAACTCTAGATATCTCCAGGTATGCTGAGGTTGTGTCTTTAAAAGAAGTAACTAAGGAAACAAACAAATGATCCATCCAAGAAGAATCAGTGTGTGGGAGACCTAGGGAGCCAGGAGCTGCTTCATCCACTGTCACATCTCCAGGGTCCAGTGGTCTCCCATGCACACTGTTTCACTGACTGTGCACCCAGTGACTGTCTAGAAAAAGAAACAGTGACAAAACATAGTTCCTGGGGATTTGGATCTTGTTCAGTGAAAGCAAATACATTCTGGCCAGAGCTGACAGCTTTTAGGATGGAGGATAGTCTTCCAAGCGACTCTCCAAGTTCTGAGACTTAATACCCCAGGTGGTTTTCCTTTGATGGGGCTAGAACAATTATAACCAGGGTTGTTTTCCCTTTTCTTATCAGTAGTGTTAAAGTTTGAATATGAAATATTCTCCCACAGGTTCAAGTTTCAAAGTCAGATCCCTGAATCCTGGCACAATTTTGAAGGTGGTGCGAACTTTAGGAGATGGGACCTGGCTGGTCGCCAGAGACAGGCCTTTTAGAGGGCGTTCTGTGTCTGGTTCTGTGTTCTCTGTTTCCCATCTACAGGAGGCATCACTCCAATGTTCCAAGGCCACCCTGCCTTCCCCCGAGTGGTGGACTGGGAGTGCTCCAAACTGTAAGCCAACTGCTTTTCTCAGATGTCACCTTAGTCACTGTCTATTGCTGTGAAGATCCACCATGACCAAGTTAATGTGTAAAGAAAAGCATTTAAGTGGGGGCTGGCTCACAGTTTCAGAGGGTTAATCCATGACCCTCATGTCAAGGAGCATGGTAGCAGGCAGGTATGGTGCTGGAGCAGTAGTTAAGGGCATACATCATATATCTGATCCATAATAAGAGAGAGAGAGAGAGAGAGAGAGAGAGAGAGAGAGAGAGAGAGAGAGAGAGAGAGAGGAAGAAGGAGGAGATGGAGGAGGAGGAGGAAGGAGGGGGGGGGAAGAGAAAGATTGGACCTTGTCTGTCTGGGCTTTTGAAGCCTCAAATCCCACCTCCCATAGCATACCTTCTCCAACACATCCACACCTCCTAATCTTTCCCAACAGTCCATCAACTAGGCACCAAACATTCAAATATGGGAGCCCAGGGGATGGATTATTCTCATTTAAACCACCACAGGCATTTGGCTAACAGAGTCTAGCTCACCGAATTCCAGCCAGGAGGGCTTCCCTCCTCCCTCTGAGTCCTCCTCATGGGCCCCAGTGCTGTTCTCAGTGGTGATGTCCTGGCTCTTGGAGGCCTGTTTCTCACGGCTGTCAGATGACTTACAATAAGCATCCATACTAAAAGCCAGGATTTAGTCTCTGTGTGGACTGAAGCTTGGCATCACCTGCTCCAGGGAGAAGCTGCTGTCCAGACAGCTTAATAGAACCACATCAGAAGGTGTGTGTGGGGGGTCTTGGAGTCTTGGAGTGTGCCCCACCTCCAGTTATTGTGGCTGAACGGGGAAGATTGTGTATTCGAATGTTCCCCAAGGGGAAATTTGATGTAGGTCATTTAGACTGACATGGACAGGATTTTAGCTTCAAGTTCACCTGATGATTTTTTTTTTCCTGAGACAGGGTTTCTCTGTGTAGCCCTGGCTGTCCTGGAACTCACTCTGTAGAGACCAAGCTGCCATGAACTCTGCCTGCCTTTGTCTCCCAAATTTTGGGACTAAAGGCGAGTGCCACCCCTGCCTGATGATTTTTTTTTTTAAAAGATGGGTCTCATGTAGTCTAGGCTAGCCTTAAACTCACTATGTAGCAGAGGGTGAGTTGAACTTGGTACCCTCCTGCATCTATCTTCCCAGTGATGGTGTCACAGGTCAGGACCACCATGCCTAGTTTGTGTTGGTGCTGGCAATGGATTCCAGGGCTTCATGCATGTTACCCACCAGATCACATTCTGCTCCCAGGTGACTTTGAATGTGATGTTTCCTGTTCTCATCTGTACATTTCTGATGGAGCCAGCCTCTGGCTTCACTTGCTGTTGGGACCTGAGTGATAGAACAGAGAATTTGGGGCTGGGTGGCCAGCATTGCCTCAGATTGAGAATGAATTTTCTACTCTAAGGTGCTCACACCATGAGTAGATGCCTACTGTCAGCTCACTAACAGATGTGTAGCCAGCCCTCCCACCCCTTGCAAAAAATAAATAAATAAATAAAAAACAAACAAACAAAAAAATGGCTGCAGCATTTCAGAGTGACATCTCTGGACTCTCCACTGTGGAATGGAGGTTCCTGAGTGGAAAGACATTTCTCTACAGCACACACACAGCCTGATAACTTGGGTGCAGAGCTTAAACTCAGCTCATGTACACTTCCTAGCGGGGATGGCAGTAGTGGCTGCCATATAGACTGACTGGGGAGAGGTCAGGGTGGTTGTTAAGGGTTGGTAAGCCTGACACTGGGCATGCTCTTCTAAGTCTCAGACAAGAGAACTTCAGTACAGGAGTTTGGCCTTCACAAAGCTGCAGGATGTGTGCGGTGGAAGTTGGAGAACCTTAGATCGCCAGAGGAAAACAACTTTCTCTTTTTTGCTACTAAAAGCAGTTATGTGAGAACTACGTCACAACAGTGTGCTTCTTCTCTTCCCCACCCCAGTCTTTCAGGAGTCTATATTCAGGACCAGGGACAGAGGCATGGGCCCCAGCTATCCCGTTGCCCAAAGTCACGGGCTGCTCTGGGTGACAGCCTGCTTTTTGGTCTCAGTGGCTCTTATATGTGAGGGGTGGAATAGCTCAGCTCTCTAATGAGGTTCTCTCATCAAGAAGCCTTGCCTTCTCCAGCTAAGGTTCCTCCCACCCTCACCCCTCACCTCTGAGTCATAGGTAGATGCAACAAAGGATGTCTCATTCACAAATCTGCAGACCACAGTGAGCTTATGAGCCTCATGATTCAGCTCTGTACCTGAGACACCCAACTGCTGCTGAGTGGGCTCTGTGTGATCACCCTGAAGCCTGGGAAGAGGAACCAGGTTACACCCCATGGAACTGTTAAGAGAAATGCCTTCCTCTGTGGCTTCCCCTCAGAGCACTCCTAATTAATGCATTGAACAAATTAATGTATCAGTGAGGTAGAAAATTAATGTTGAAAAGGGGGAAGTCCTCCGCAAGCCAGGATATCAGGGCACAGCTCCCATCCTGCCCCGTTCACATGTTATCTATCTGAGGCTTGCATCCCATCGCCATGTGCCTGAAGTCTCATCTCCCAGCTGTGATGGTCTACACAGTGTTCAAATACTCTAGGACAGAGTATTGAGTTCCTGTCCAGCCATTGCTGAGCCCTATTGTCATCAGGGTACCCATGCCCCCACCCCATCCCTCCAGCACCTCTCGGCACAGCTTTATCCAGCTTCCTGTATCATGGCCAAGAAAATAAACCAGTTTCTTGTGGATCAGGGTGAGTCAAGCTAAGATTCCAACCATAGGAATATTTAGATTTTAAAAATGAAGAATGAAGTTGGGTGAGAGGAAAATGGACACCACATACACACACACTCAGAATATTCGAGAGCAGAATGTTAGGGATTATCAAGTTCAGCTCATATTATTGTCACTGTTTGAGACAGGGTCACATGGAGCCCAGACTGGCCCAAAACTTATTGTGTAGCAAAGAATGACTTTGAACTCCAGATCTTCTACCTCCTGAGTGCTGGGATCTCAGGAATGTGCTACCATGTGGCTTGGGGGAGAGGACCCAGGACTCACACATAGCAGGCAAGCAGTCTACCAGTGGAGTCATGTTCCCAGCTCTTAACCTTTTAATGACAAAGAGGCCCGAAGTTCAGAGAGGGGCATGCATGCGCCCAGAGGCACCCAGCAGGATTTACACAGTTGTATCTTATACCTGTATTCCCCAACTGCTTTTCCGGAGATGTTTCCCCCTCCACACCATATGCCCTGAGTTTAAAGGACCCTTAAAATTCCCCCAAAGGAAGGCAGCAGATTTATGGGTTAATAAACATTTCCAAAAAGCCATTGAAAAACAGACTCAGGTAGATAGGAATTATTTATTTAAATTAACTATAAATTAAGACCAACCTAATTTAGCTCCATTAAAATGGAGCAGATCACCTCCCATTCAGAGGGATTTGTACTAGATGTAAATGGGACAAGTTTCTAAACTTTAACGTAGGTTTTCATCTGCGTGGTTAACCGCCGCAGGATGGCCCCCGTTTTAAAACCAGGAGCAGAAGGAACAGTAATTAGTTATGTAAATAACATGGCATTCTTGTTTATAATTAGTTCAAGAATAAAATAAAATTCACGCATGTCACAGGACTAATTTTCGTATGCAAATGAAGGATCAAAATTATAAGCGGTAATAATGTGGTTTGGGGGATGCGACACTTTCGATTTATTAGCAAGGTACAGGTTCCAGCTGATGATGGCTGACGTTGGGGTATTTGAAAGTGCCAGGCCTGGAAAATTCTTACTCAGAAAGACCAGGAAAACCTACCTGAGACACTGTCCCCTGTGCTATACTGCTGACAGCTAGCTACAAAGGGAAGTTGGGCTTCTCCATGGCAGGAGAATTAACCTAGACTAACCCAGGAGATGGGACCCCAGACTAGGATAACCCAGGGACATGGGGGACCCCTGACTAGGTGTACCCAGGGAATCAGGGGACCCCAGAGTAGGTGAACACAGAGAGACAGGGGACCCCAGACTATGAGAACCCAGGAAGACAGGGGACCCCAGACTATGAGAACCCAGGGAGATGAGAACCCCAGACTATGAGAACCCAGGGAGACAGGGGACCCCAGACTAGAGGACCCAGGGAGACAGGGGACCCTAGACTAGGTGAACCCAGGGAGATGGGACCCCAGACTAGGGGACCCAGGGAGACAGGGGACCCCAGACTAGAGGACCCAGGGAGATGGGGACCTCAGACTAGGGGACCCAGGGAGACAGGGGACCCCAGACTAGAGGACCCAGGGAGACAGGGGACCCTAGACTAGGGGACCCAGGGAGACAGGGGACCCCAGACTAGGGGACCCAGGGAGATGGGGACCTCAGACTAGGAGGACCCAGGGAGATAGGGGACCCTAGACTAGGTGGACTCAGGGATATGAGGGATCCTAGACTAGAGGAGGAGACAAGGGACCTCAGTCTAGAGGAGGATCTGGGGAGACAGAGAGACTAGAGCAGACTTTTTCTTTTGAGCTCTGACATTCACAATGCCCTTGACTGGGTAAACCATGGCCCGTTTTCAGCCTTCATCCCTTTAGAGTTTTTCACCCAGGTTCTATAGCTTGTGAGCTGTCTGCTTTTCTCCTCACTTTCCTGCCCCTATGTTTCAGCATCTTTGAGAGGTCAATGGCACCCTCTGTCTGAAGGTCGTTGAGTTACTTCAAAGCAGGAGGCAATGTAAGCTCGTCCACCATGTGTGTGGCTTCAGAACAGCTTTGAGTCATTTGAGAAATGATTCCAAGTGGTGCCATGAGCGAGTGTCTCATGGAGTGGAGGTGTGTGGGCTGAAGGTCAATGGTCAGGCTTCCTGGGATGCTGTGAGATGGAATGCCGCTGTATAGAGCAGTGGTTCTCAGCCTCCCTAAAGCTGTCACCCTTTAATGCTGTTCCTCTTGCTGTGGTGACCACCAACCATAGGATTAGTTCCGTTGCTACTTCATAACTGTAGTTTTGCTACTGTTGTGAATTGTAATGTACATATGTGTGTTTTCTGATGGTCGTAGGTGACCCTTGTGAAAAGGTTTTACCCTCAAAGGCACTGTGACTCATGAGTTGAGAATTGGAATAAAGCAGTCCATGCTGCCTGGAAAGTCATAAGAATTCTTTAAAAGGCTGGAGTTACTGTTCTTAAAGAGAGACCCTGCTCCAAAGCTCCTAAGGTTCTTCATTATGTGCCAAGCTTCTAGATACTTCTCAGAAGGATGAGTTTTGATCCAGATAAGAGATTCATCAAGGCCAACCCTGTGAATGGGAAATTCCAGAGGGTGGTTCTGTCTGTCCCTGAACATTCACTGATCTTTGGAGACTGATGCAGGTCCAGTCTCATTGAACAATAAACTAAGGAGAAGGCATGAATCCTCTGTAGGCAGTCTGTGCCTCCTCCTGGGGCACCCTCACCTTGAACGCCTCCAGTGTTATGCTCATTGCTCTTGTGGGCTTCCAGATACGACTGTGGACAGCTGTCAGGCTCCTTGGCTCCAGAAATCAGTGAGCTGAATGGCTTCTAGGCCCTCAGCAGAAAAGCTGTGCCCTGGGCCAGATCTGGAAATATTAACAAGAGCATGTAAGAGAGTGAAGGATGGAAGGGTGTTGAAACTAGAGGAAACGGTACATGCGAAGTGACGGAAGTATGAGGATAAACACCATCAGTCTTGTTCGCTGCTTGGAGAGATTGATATGGGTACTGGGAACATAGACAGACAAATGTCTCAGAATAACACACTTTCATCATTCTCAAACATAGCATAACAGAATCAGTAACTATAATGATTCCCACAGCAATGAGCAGTGAGAACCTCTCCAGACACTGTGCCTGTGTGAGTTCTTTTGACCCTGGGTGCTGGATGACTTTCTGTCCCACAGGGTATGAGGATTAGTGGGTGGCTACTGAGACCTGTTCTGCTGGGCTCAGGGATGCTTTTTCTATATACCAAGGGCCAACCTGGCCATGTGGGGAAGTCTAGAAAAGGGCACTCCTCTTCTCTTCCACTTGTCTTTCTTTTTTTCTTGAGTCAAATGAAGCTGAGGAATGAAGGTTTAACTCTGCATGGCCTCCCAGAGAGTGGTCTTACCAGCAGGGGCTGCCTCTTGCCCCCTGCTTGTTTCTGAAGACTCTAGAAAACTTTCAGAGGAGCATCAGAGTGAGCATTGGATGAGGGGAGCCCTGGAAGCTGGTGCTTCCAGTGTGCCAAGCTTAATGCAGTCAGGAAGGTGCACCAACCTAGATGACAGTGCTGGGTAAACTTCATAATGAGCTTTAGGAGATGGTCGAGACAAGATGCTTGTTTTCTATTCCCGAGAGACTGACAACTCACTCTCATGCACAGATGCTCCCACCACACGGTGCCACATCCACAAGAGGCCAGACAAACACTGGAGCTTAGATTGTGAAATTCCAAATCTAGACAAACCTTTTCTTTTTATAAAGTTGGCAGCTTTGGACATTTTGTGATAGTTGTTGTAAGAACTGTCGAATAGAACAACTGAATAATTAGTATATACAACTCCTAGGCTTTGAGAATTTGCAGGAAATTATAACATGATGCTTTCACATACACAATCTTGAGTAAACTGTCTCTATAAACCAAGAATACCAAGTACAAGAATGCAGATGTCTGGGACCACTTTGTATGGCTGGCTTGAGTTGGGTTGGTGCATTGGCTTGAGCAATCTGCAGCTTACAAAAATGCCAAATCCACTCATACTCTTGTGAGCATTAAGGCCGCTTACTGATACAAATCCAGTGAGACCACCCAGATGTCCACCAGGAAGTGGACACTGACAGTAGCCCCATGCCCTGTCGGAACACAGTAGGAAAGCAAGATTCCCCCAAAGGCCAGCAAACACACAGAAATGTGTCTAAATTGCACAGAGTTTTCAGTAGAAGAAATTAAGACACAAAATTGCGTATGAGAATGGCCACAAAAATGAATCCAGTGGGTAGAACACCCCTCAGGCTCCTGTCTGAACACCTGGTTTTCAGCAGGTGCTATTTTGGAAGGCTGGGAATCTACAGGAGGTGGGGCCTTATTGAAGGAAGTGGGTTACTGGGGAAAGGTCTCGAAGTCTGCAGACCCGCCCACTTTCCTGTTTCTTCCTGTTCTTCTAAGAAGGTGTGAAGAAGCAGGTGCTCCAAGCACCTGCCGTGATGGGCTGCATCTCCTCAAACCTGAGCCAGAATCAACAGTTCTTTCTTTTAATTGCTTCTACCAGGTGTTTTGTAACAATAAACAGAATGTAACTGGGGGAGTGGAAGGGCACTGTCCCAGAGACAAGTGCTCAGGGTTTTGAGGGCACTGGATGGCCATCTCAGGGCCTCCTGCTCCAAGCTGGATTCTCATGCAGTCATCCATATACACCATGTGTACCTTTCAAAGTGGATGCTGTCCCTTGATGGAATTTATTGGAAAATATTTGTCCTGCTATGTTTAAGCCTGTCTTGACCCTGCGTGTACATGAATCTGGAAGGAGCCAGTTCTTGCTGTGTGCCTACTCCATGTGAGTGAAGTTCTCCAGGAAGGAGCCCTCACCTGGAGACTGGCAGTTCTAACCTCCTCTGCATTTCCTCGGTGAGCACTTTCCAGCACTGGCCCCAGGCTCCTGTGACCCTGCTACAAGAGTAGCTGAAATCCCTTTGGTGCCAGGTTGGTGTGCTCTTCACAGACAGGGACACCACGGTCTGCTGGCGTCATCAAGTGATTTCCAGGTTTCCCAGCCAGCGAGCAAAACTCTAGCCCAGCAGTTTCATGGAAATTTAACATAGCCCCGCTGTGGCTCTGTTGCTGGTGTCTGAGGGTCATTATCACAGGACTTATTTTATGCTGTTTAATGGATCGTAGTCAATTCCCAGGGGTAGGGCAGAGCCTCCCAATGGCTCCTGCCAGTGTTTACCTTCACAGCTTCCCCTGACATCAGCCAAGTTCCCACTTAACGTGGCTGAGGCTTTATGAATGATGAGCCCATCCACCCCTGTGTGTTCAAGGCACCATTAATTCTTTGTAAAAAGTTCAAAGTGTCCAGGCTTAATTGTTCTCACGTGGAGGCTGGTGGGGAACAGATGCAGGCTCCCTTTAGTTCCATTAGAAAATCTGACTCTTGACACTGGATGCTTCGCCTATGACATCATATTCTTAGTGCATGAGAGACAGACAAGAAGGGACCTGGGGACCCAGAACTAGGGTTATCCCTCAAATCAGAAAACAGTGGCCAGTGAGAGCATGGCAGTTTCAGAGGTTGCCATGTTTGAAGTCCTATGGTCCCAACTTTCTGATTTTAAAAACAAATGACTTTGACAGTCCAGAAGTCAGAACCACTCACATGTGGTGTCAGGACCTTGATGACAGAGGCAAAGATCACAGAAGGAGATGACGTGTGTTGAGCACTCTAGTGTGTGCAGATCTTCCTAAATATCATGCGGCTCAACCTCTGCACCAGTTTGAACTAGTCACTTCCACAAGCAGTTTTTCAGAGCTGGGAAAACTGAGGTATGGAGATATTGAGTAATTGCTTAGGAACACAGAGCTGGGAAGAAGTAGACATGAAGTAAACATCTGAGTCTCTAAGCTGAGTGGTGATGTTGGTGCACCTATTTAATCCCAGCACCAGGGAGGCAGGAGCAGGTGGATCTGTGAGTGAGAGGCCAGCCTGTCTACAGTGAGTTCCAGGACAATCAGGGCTGCACAGAGAAGCCTGTCTTAAAAACCAAAGAACCAAATGATCCAAGTCTGAGAAATAGGACCTCAATGTGTACAGTTCAGGGACACTGGTCTTTGTCCCACCTGCCTCACAGTTGACTGTGGCACAAGAACTCAAGTGTGTTACCAGATGGCCTCCCAGTGGCCCAGCTCTGTGTTCAACCTTTGTCTACACTAGTCCAGACCCATAGACCTTTCCTCTTCAGACATCCTATTAGGTAATTTCTGCCCAGAAGCTCCCATTGGCACCTCTGCAGCAGAGTTCCCCTTTGGAAACCTACAGCCTTCTTAGATGTGTTTCTGGTGCAGAGTGGTTACACCCTGCAGACTAACAGATCCAGTCCCTCACGCACCTACCATTTTGTGGTGGAAACATCTGTATAAAATGTACTCTTTAAAGCAACTTTGAAATATCCCAAGATTATTATTGCCATAATCACCACTTCATATTGTCAGTGTTTCTCAGTTCAACCTTAAATCTCACCAACTGATGAGATCCTGTGGTGCTTGTGGTCCTTCTCTGTGTGGCTTATCTCAGGACAACCCCCTCCACGATATTCATGTGGTTGTAAATGGCAGGACTTCTCCCTATTTCAGGGCTGTATAGTATTCCACAGTGTCACTATGTCATATTTTCTTTATGTTTCCATTGATGGACATGTGGGCTGCTTCTGCACTCTGTCTGTTGTACGGTTAGGGTTAGGGTAGATTTCTCTTCAATGTGCCCATTTCTGTGCATTTGAAAAGGAATCTAAAATTTCTGGACACAAACTCAGCAGTGAAGGGGCTGAGTCATATAATTTTTCTTAGAGTGGTCTGTGACCTTCATGCTTCTTTCCCAGTATTTGTATGAATATATGTCCCCACCAACAATGTGCAGGTCTCACACTTTTGCCATGCATGTGATCTTAATTTTTTTTTTTTCTGACAGTAGCTCTTTCAACAAGTGTAGGTTGACTTCATCTTGCATCTAGATCCCTCAGGGTTAATGCAGGAGCAGCCGGTGGTCTCTGGCCACATGTCTTCCTCAGTGTCCACTCAGGATTTGCGTGGGCTCATTCTTCTTGTTGTTGGCTTGCATTCCTTGGGTAGTTTGCATATGGTTTCCCTGGCACAGCTCGTGATGTTTTCTAGTCCCTGGCTTATTTTTCTCACTGTCCATTGTTGTATCAGTGGTGACGTGTGTGAGTGTGACATCCTGCCATTTATCTCCGCTTTCTCTGTCTGTGAATTTTGGATTATAAAGAAGACATCATTGTCTATACCAATAGTACAGCTCATTTTCTCTGTACTTTCTGTCTTTGGGTCTACATTTGCAGTTGTAGCCTGTTCAGAACTGACTATTGAAGGTGGCAGGAGATGACAGTCCAACTTCCTTCTCTGTCTTGTGGACAACCAGTTTCTCAATATCACTACTGAAGAGACTCACTTTTTGCTGTATTTTCACGGAATCTTTTGGAAGTAATTGTTCAGAAATAATGTGTGGGCTGATGACTGAGCTGTCTATTTTGTACTGTTAATGAACATGTCAGATTTTTACACCAGGACCATGCTGCCTCAAGCACTGCAGCTTTGTAGTGTGTTTGAAGTCTGGTGTGCAATAAGCACCGCCTTGCTGGCCATGGAGGGTCTCACACTTGCTGAACAAATGAGCAATTTTCCACTGAGTTCTACCTCAGCCCTGTCTTCCTCATTTTACTCCAGATTAGTTTAGCTAGTGCAGGTTTTTTTTTCCTATGGCTTTATACAAATTTTAGGAATGTTTCTTCTATTTCTGTGAATTTTTATAGCAATTGCATTGAATCTGAACTGATGTTGGGTTTCTTTCCAGGCTGTTCACTGACAACGTAAGGGAATGGAGCCTTACTTTTAGATGCTGATTCTATTCTCTGGAACTCTCTTGAACCTATTTCAGTTCTAATGGATTTTGGAGGTCTATAGTTTGTTGGGTTTTTTTGTTTGTTTGTTTATATGTCTATATTTGTTTGTTTGTATTTCTTCTCTTTTGGGTGTCCTCTATTTTTTTTCTTGTCTAATCACTACAGCTAGAACTTCTAGAGCGTTGCATGAGATTGGCAGGCATGCAAATCTTAGAAGATGGGGGCTTTTCTACACAGCCTTTATTTTTCACTTTGTATTAATAATTAAGTAATTATTAATCATGTGCATGTGTGTGCACATATGCCATGGCCAGCACACAGAGGTCAGAGACAGTTTGCATGACTTTATTTTCTCCTGCCAGCATGTGGATTATAGGTTGATCTTGATGGTAGATGCCTTTGACCACTGAACCCACCTTGCTGGCCTCACATATTTATGTTTTTGTGTATTTTTTCTGTGGTTAATTTACTGAGAATTTTTTTTTCATGAAGGGATATTGAGCTTTGTCATGTCGTACCTGCTGGGATGAGCACATGGTATCTGTCCTTTACTTCCAACACAGTATGTCACATATATTGATTATTCTTAGTACCAAAGCCATATGGTTCTATCCGTCACAGGTCAGCCTCCATGGCTGCCATTTGAACCCACTGTACAAGTGAGGATGCTGAGTCTGAGAAGACACCTGCCTTCTCATGGTTCCTGGGTCAGGGCAGGAAAGCATTGCTCTTCTGCTTCACTGTAAGCCATGTCTCATCTTCTGTTGAGGCCCTGGGTGTGTGACTGAGCTGGAGGCAGAGGTGTGGTCTGGGTCTTTTGATAGGCTGTTCTGGTTCTCCCTGATGTTCCCCCTTGCTGTCTCCATGGAAGAAGAGGAGATGAATAGTTTGTGACACAAGGACCAGAGGATTTTCTGTTGGGTTCAGAAGCCTGGGGTGGGAACAGTAAGGCTGGGAGTCCTGGACACCAGCATTGTACTTGTGGTCACACCATCTATAGGACTTTAATGGTACCCTTTTCTTTCCCAGAATTCCAGGTTCAGCAGCTGAAGCTGCATGTTTTAGACAGGTGTCTTAGAGGTTTCCGTGCCTGTGACGTCAGGGAAAAACCCACTCTCATATCAGTAGAAATGACAGGGCAGTGTGGTGCAGCTGGTCCATCAGCTCTCAAGGACCTACTGGGTGCACCATCTGCCAGACCTGTGGCTTGGATTTTGTCACAAATATTTATACCAGGAAACTGGCCATAAAGGCTGCCCCAGGAGACTGTATGCTAGACAGCAAACACCTGTGTATGGTAGGCTTGGGAGCCGTGGGGGCTGCTGCTATTATTTGTCTCAGCTATTTTGTTTATGTTTTTAGGAACTATAACACCTAAAACAGTTGGTTCTGTCTGGAAAAACTTTGCAGTCCTATTCAGTGCTTTCTGGCCCCAGAAACAGTTCTACCCCCAGTGAGCTCTTCATACTTTAAAAATATTTTCAGTACATATGTGTCCATAAATAATACATGGCATCGCTTTACATAGCCTGAGGTTGGTATCCACAGCACTACACCATATGAGTCGTCCCACAACTTTTATTTTTAAATATATTTTATGTTTTTCAAAAGAGCTTTACATGTTGCTGTGTGTGCAATTAGAATTCATTCATTTTAATTCTATATGGTGCTCCACTGTATAAATATATCAACATTAACTTCTTCCTTTCCCATTGATGGACATGCAGGCTGTTTCCAACTTTGGTTTGCATTTTTTTGGGTGCACATTTGTCAGAGACTTGAGAGAATATACTGAGGAGTTGAATTTCTAGGCACAGGATATGCATGAATCTCTTCCTGTTATGGCCAGGGTCCAAAGCAGTTGCTGACTCTTCCATCAGCAGTGAGCAGAGTTTCCTTCTAATCACTGCTATTGTCAGAGAGATTAATATTTCCCAGTATGCTGGGGGTAAGGCACTATCTGTGGATTTATTTTTAAAGGCTTAGTTTTATACTATTTTAATGTGTGTGTGTGTGTGTGTGTGTGTGTGTGTGTATACTATATGTGTGCAGGTCCCCATGTAGGCTGGAAGAGGACATCAGATGCCCTAGAGCTGAAGTTATAG